>RJWH01001161.1:0-189270 GCA_004363575.1 Solenodon paradoxus | reverse complement strand
TCAAGAGTCAAAATTTCAGATCCTGAGGATGCGTCTTTTCATATTTTTCTAATGGTAACTTTTGCTCCCCATGTCAGCAAAATGACACTGACCTAGAAAAAACAGAATTTTAAAGTGTTAAGACAAAGATAATTCTGCAGTGAGTCACTCAAGCCATATTACTCTCTTGTCCTGATTTCTCTAGCCTAAGAACACTCTCCACTAGGCCAAGAAATAACAAACATGGCAGTAGACATAATCAAAACAGTCATATGAATATCAATAAGAATATTTTACATTTGCATCGAAGGCTTCTTTGCCAGATTTTAAAATATGTTTCTCCTTTCCTGCTCACAATAGTCATTCTATGCAACCAAGACAAGTCTTAGGAAAACGCACATTGGTCTAAACAAGGAGAGAGGAATATTCACTTAAGCAATTACCAAAGGTAAGTCCCATGCTGATGCTCTCAGCAGGGCCAGACCTGTGATGACTCTGCCTGTGTGGTGCTTTCTACATCTTTCTTTAAAGGTTGTACTCCTCTCCATGTGGTCTTTCATTCTCCCATTAAATGTTCCTCTTCGCAAATCTCAACCAGAATTTAAGATGTTTTCAAATTAATAAAGAGTAAAATAGCATGATATGGAAGTGTTTTAAGGTATTTAAATATTTTATACATCTTTTTTTCTGGTACTTTGCCATAGAAAATAGCTCAAGTCCCATTAATTGGGCAATTACTAGGTTAAACATAGTTTAAGAGTATATTAGAAGACATCTTAGTCTGCATAAGAGAGCCATAAAGGAGGAACTCTCTCCATTCTATAATTCAGGCCGCAGATTCATTGACCAGTCCAAGGGAAGTAACACAGTTAGAGAGCCAGGCTCAGATACTTATATCAAGTTCAAGTGTGCTTAGTCTACTACCACATGTGCTGGCTTTAAGTTCAGATTGCTTTGAGGGAACTGAAGATTGAGGTCTGTCCAATAAATGGCAGTTTTCCTGAGTTCTGAATCAAATAAAAGACAAACAGAAAGGTGTGGGACATGTGCAGATCAAAAGACTAGCTTAACTGATACTCAGAGCCAGTTTTTAGAATGGGGCCTAGACACACACCAGCAATGGGCTTCCCAATGCCAGACTCCAAGCTTAGACTGACTCCCTTGCCTGTCTCAAGCACCTCTGAGTCAGTACTGGACCTGCAGGACACACCAAATGGAGTCAGACTAGAGTATCTATGTGCCTACTGCAGCCACCAGATCCAGGAGCCAGAGGGAGGCAGGAAAGAGGGGACCCAGTTCCCAGAGTAGCCACTTCTAATTCCCATACTCACCAATTATCAAGTGAGGAGGGAGAGGCAGGTTTGGAGGCAAATATCCTGGGTCCCACTACATGCAGGAAGCATCAGGACTGGTGAGGGAATGCTGTTCTCTGAAACTTCTCTAAGGAGTTTCAAATGGTGGGCACAGCAGGTCTCCTAACATACAAGGCAATCTCCTGGCAGGTACAGAGCACCTCCCATTATGCCATCCTCCTCACAACATGTCCCACAAATCCGTACAGAGGCCAAGATGTCAGGAGGTCCTTTTCTCCAACACTTCAATGGCATACTACATGACCCAGGGCAAGGCACTTAACTAGTCTGTGTCTTCGTGTCCCCATTAATAAAGTCTGCATTGTTGACAGGAATCTTCGCCATGTATAATTCTTCCATCATAGGCAGCAATGAATGGATTTTGCAAACAGTTATAAAAAGAGCCAGGCAGCCAGGAGATAATCATTCCCGTATAGGACTTGTCTGCCTTCTTCCCATGGTCTTGAGCAAACCACTTTTTGACAGTGTCCTCTTATCTGCTGACTGAGAATTCCCTCGGCACAGCCTAGGCTACGCCTGATCCAGAGAGGAGCATAGTAACAATAGGTTATTTCATGCTTCTTGAATGTTCAAAATCTGAGCAGCTACACATGCTTGAACCTATATTTTACCCCATTGACAGGCCCGGAAAGGACATATGGTTTAGATTTTTAGACAACACTCCATGTAAAAAGCCTTTCCTTTTATAGAAACATATTTTTAGAGTCCCAAAGCTAAACTCTGGGCTGAATTTAATCCATACAGCTCTCTGATCCAATCAAGAGCCAAAACACAACTTTGTGTCAGTGTAATACATTGTTAACTGATATGTCAGAAAATCAATTAATTACTTTTAAGAAGCAGTTAAGAGTACCCCTACAATACTGCCATGTGAATTATTAAAGAAGACAATGGAAGGCTTTCCACCCCCAATCCAAGTTGAAGCCCTGGGTCACAGGGTGCTACAAAATACAAATTCTGCCCTGAATCCTAATTGAAAATAGTGCAGTTATGGAGTTAGTACAGAGAAAGTGACAGGCTGATGAGGGGTGAGACTTGGCAGAGGAGGACCGTATGAACACTTCAGAACCAGCATTATGGCCCCAGTACGACCTATCCTGGGTCCTTTGGCATGTGTACCTGTCTCCTTGATAACAGCTACCCCTCCTCCCTCACAGGCCTCCACTCATTTATAGATGGGCTGCTCTGTATTCCAACCCTCTTCCATTACAGAGAAAAGCTCATCCAAAGCCTACCGCTCCCTACTTCTTCTACCTGGCTCAGGTCAGGACCACCAGGTAAAGCCCTTGGGTGGGAGGCCAGATTTTCTTCCATGCCTGATTTACATCGAATCGGCAGGGTTAGCTTATCTCTAGTCACATTCCTCTGTAAATCCAAAAATAACTGTAAGACTGACTTATAGTTCCAGAGGTGCATCAGAGTTCCCAGGGTAGCAACACTCCTTCCAGTCTTGACTTAGCCAGCACCCCAAAGTCTGAGGATAAGTGAAGTAGTAGTCTGCTGTGTGAAATGAGGGGGCAGCCTGGGCTCCTGGACTGAGGGGTACACAGAGGAGTCTTTCTTGCTCTTTCTTTGGTTTCGATTTGATCAAAAATGTGTACCACCTCCAGTGAGGAAAGTCATAACCTTTCATGAGAAGCTCAGTGTTAGTGGGGGGGGCCTCCTCTGGCCGTGAGAGTTGTGCTTCCCACCATGACTCACACTCCCTCCTTCTGAGTGTTAGATTCTAACGCTGTTAGCCATGTGAGCACCTGGAGTCCTCAAGGTACCCCAAAATTACACACAGGGTAAAGATCTCCCAGGCTGCTAGACTTAACTGGGATCCAGGGACTAAAGGAGAGAATCACAGAAGAGAAATGTTTGTCCTGCCCTTCAACATTTGGAAGCAAGTGTCCCCTTACTCAGAAGCCTGGGATGCCTCAGGACACAACAGGCTAGAAAGCTGGTGGCAGCTACAGTTCATCATTTATTCATTCAGCCAGTTAGTCATGAAAAACCTTTCTTGACAATCTCCTTAAGGTGGACAATAAAGAAATAAACATACGTTCAGTAAGAATGCAGAGCCAGAGATAAATCAGTGTGTGATGTGATGTGTGGTGGCCCAAGGACTGGCATGGCCACCTCACTGTGGCGTTAGTAGATAACACTTGGACAATCACAGGAGTAACCGGTGGGGTAAGGGTAGGGTAGAGTGAGAGCACGTGGAAAGGTCCTGACATAGGAAGAACTTGGCACATCTGAGGAGCAGTGGAGTCCAGGAAAGAACATTTTGAGGGACCAGTACCCCAAAGGTCAGAGTGCTAGGCTGGCCAGTCCCAGGACCTGGGATCCTGAGTGTCCAGAGATCCTCAGAGAGTCCCAAGAGGAGAGGCACCATCTGATTGACACTAATGTCTGTTAGAGGGGCTGCTTCCCTTTGTCCCTGCTGCAAGCTCTGACTCCAGTGCTACAGGCCACTGCACTATGGAAGTCTGTGTCCCAGCATGACCAGCAGGTCTGGGACGTTGGCTCCCTACTTCTGTGCCTCACGTATCTAAGCAGGAATAAAAGCCACTCCCAGGGCTACTTTGCGACGTGTCTGGTGTTCAGTCGGCTCTTGTTTAATAGACACCAGGCGCTGCTGTCATTAGTATCACCTTTATTCCCTGCATCCTCCCCATAAATGTACTTTTAGAACTGATTTCCAACAACTTCATCCAGAAAATATTTACAGAGCACCCACTCTTTATGGGGTCCTGCACTCCCACATAAAGCAGAGTGCTCTGAGCTCATAAATCTCCCTAATCTGATAGTTCCTACTGCCCTGCCCCAGAGGACTCCACCTCCGTGCCTTCTTCACAGCCATGTACTAAGGTGTTGTCAACATCTAGAGGAAGTACCAACAAGGGAGTCAGGCATCCTGTGGCTCACAGACAGCCCTGTCATGTCTGGTCCTGGCCATGTTGCCCAGTCTGGCTGTGGTGTCTGGTCCCAGCCATGGTGTCTGGTACTCGCCAGAGGAGGAGAGCACCCACTCAGAGGGTCGCTAGGCTTGGCTGCATGCTGAGGACCCATCTGGTGCTTGTGAACAAAGTTGGGGTGCAGCAAACAGGGCCAAGGGTAAGGAGTTTTTGCCTCTGAACTCAGCTTTCATTATGCAGTTATGGACTTCAGAAAGACAGTTCATCTGTTCTTAGTTCCCAGAAGCCTAAATGAATTCTCTACTAGAAAAAAAAAGGTTTTGAAAATTATCTCCATCACTGAAGATTTGATCAGGAAATTACACAAAGGAGAAAAATGGGACCCGGGAGAGCCTTGAGCACTCCGATCCGGGCAGGGGCACAAGCCGGTGCTCACTTTGCCAGACACTGGGGAGCCACCAGGCATGAATCAGGCCCACAGACACCAACATAGGGCCCCCAGGATACAGGGGAAGGCAAGTAAGCAATGTCAGGCTCCATGGGGAAGAGAGAGGCAGCCATGAGCAAGGCAAGCCTTGGGACTGGGTTGTAGGAGCTGATTTCAGAGCCCATTTATGTAGGTCTTGACTGTGTACAATTGGATCACTAAGCTTGTTCAATGGCTGTCTTTACTGTGTTCCCCAAGACACTGTACCTGGCAGGTAATATGGTCCTGCATCAACAATGACATTTTGGCAACCACAGACCACATATGTGACAGATGCGCCTATAGCCTGAGCCTGTGGCCTAGATGACTTTGTGTCATTACACTCTATGACATTCACATGACAACGAAATTACCTAAAGACACATTGCTCAGAGTGTATCCCTGTATCAAGTGATGAGTGACTGTAGTATTTTTTTAAAAAGGACCAGGAAGAGGAAGACTTAACTGAAGAAATTTAACGAGAAGATGCAGAACTCTGAAGATTACATTTTGATTTTGCAATTTTGTCGGCTCCTCTGTACCTTCTAACAATGAAATAATCATCTCCTCTAATAAAGGAGGGCCCTGCTGGAGCCAGGGAGCCATGAGGTACATCCAAGCCCCCTTGATTCAGCTGCGGAGTTCAGCACTCCTGCACCTCCTTGGAAGAACTGCGGGATGTCAAACAGCATCATCTGCTGTCCATCTTGTTAGAGAACCCTTATGTGATCTCTGTAAGGCCAGCATACATAGCACACGAGCAGTTTTAAGAAGCTGCTTCTACGTCCAGAGAAAGAACACCAGCTCCTGCATCTGTCCCCATCCCATCATGTCTCCTTCCTAGTCCAGTTTTGCAGTTGCAGGATAGGGTTTAACATGAGATGTGCAAAAAAATGTGAAGGGAGGGACAAAACTATAAACCTATTCATGTGATCCAAATGGATTCCATCTGTTGTCCACATAAGGAAATATAAGTAATACAAGCAACCATTAATTCCTCTCAATTCCAGAGAGCAAATGAGAGCAAGTAAAAGTCTTTTTAAGACCTTGGCTACCATCTGACCACAACTGCACAGGGAAGAGAACAAAGCACAGCTCAAGTGAGCTGAGTCGGCCTGAAGTCAGCCCCACCGGTAATGCAAAGTCAGTGCAATCCAAGACAAACTGACCTATCCTTTGTTTTTGGGGGTATTTTTTTTTTTTGTACTACCCAAGAGTCAGGTTTCTTTTGTGCAAAAACAAAGGGCAGAAAACATTTGCATGGGGTAATCCATTGCATAATACCTTAAAGATAGATAACAAGATTATTTCTCTTGTCCCTAAGCATGCATGTTCACTCATGTCCCAAGCAGATCTATTATGACCAAAAGATTGATGACTCTGTTCCTCTTTCTTTGGAGTTATAAGACAACCCTTTACTTATCCCGAATCATTGGTCACATTCAATGTGTATGCAAAAGTTCAAAGGCTGACTTTGACTAAGAGTTTGGAGAAGGATGATAAAATATGTCTGATAAAACAAACACTAAAGACTTTAGCAATAAAGACCAACAAATTGGGAAAACAGGACTTGGGCAGAGGGGTGTGAAACTGTGTTATCTACAGCTTCAGCACTAAAAGATAGTGGCGCAGAGCAGAAGGCTTTATCTGGCCTCCACAAGAATAGAGATTGCACCTCCCCCGAACCACCCTGTCTGCAAAGCCCAGGAAACACCTTGCAGAGGGGTTGATGCAATGTTTGCCATCCCAGCCCTCAGTGACAGTTAAAATAGTGTTACAACATAACATTGGGCAACGACCTTGCTGAACCACCCACTCTCTGTTTTACACCACTTTCCCCTTGGAGAGACAAATAGGACATTTTGGGTGACATTTTTGGGTTCTCCCTTCCTTACTTTCAGTTTAGAATATTATTAAAGAGATTTTCTTCCCTCTTCCTTTCCAATGAAATTTAAAAATAACTTCCAGATTGATATTTCAGGTGGGAGATTAGTAATATGGACTCTCAACATCTTAATTGCATTATTCTCGGGACTTTCAAACAATTCTCGCTATCTCTTCTTAGAGATTTATTACTCCATCCCTGTGACTTCTTCAGAGTTGGAATTTAATTTATGTGATTGCAATCAGGAAACCACTTTGAAAGGGAAGAAATCAATTTAGCTTTTTGTGAGTTATAAATTTTCTGTAAATAACATTTCACGAGACCCTCCTTTTTTGCAAGAAGTAACAACACAACATGTCTGCAGGAGGAGAAGCAAGTTGTAGAGGAAGGATACTAATTAACAGTTAGGGGTCCCAGATCAGTTACTATTTTAAGACCACAGGGAAAAAAAAACTCCAATTTTTATAACCTCCTTTTCTTTATATAAAATAGAGGGATTATACTAAATATTTGCTTAGACTTCGCCTCTCAAAATGATATGATGGTATTCCACAAAAGGTGACCTTCAAAATGGTTCCACTCTGGTATGTTGTAGTATAATCCATTACCTTTGATGACCGTATTGACTTTTCAAGGTGCTTCATCAATTATGATTTAATTTGGTTTCTTTGTAACCTCATGACAATGGCATGGGTCCAGACAGGGTCAATGGAAAACTGAGGCATAGTCAGGTTAGGAGACCTGCAGAGAGTCACAGCAAATCACCTAACAAAACAAGTACTAAGAAAGAAAGACATTTAAGGCCAGGAGTTTTCAAATTCTTTAGAATAATAGGCAACAGTAGTGGTAAGTGGTGTGCATGACTCAAGAGACCGATCTATTAAAGAAAGGACTTCAGAAAGCAAGACTTGCACTACATGTGAAGCACTTTAGTTTTTATTTATTCACTTCTGTTTCCTTGTCTTCCCTTTCTTTCATTTCTACAATAATAATAATAGTCATTAATAATTTACAACCAATTAATGGATCACAATCTAGATTTTAGAAGTCACTCTTCAGAAACTTTTCACATGTACCCTTCTGATTTTTTCAAAATCAGGAGTCCAGAAGTACTTCTCCAAGTCCCTGACCCAGGGGTGATGCTGAGTGGGGTTCTTCTGTTAAAGTTTGCTCACTCTGGAAAGAGTTCCCTGAGGCTATCCACAAAGGATACACTGTCCTTAGTCTTATACCATAGGCAGCTCAAGACCCTCCTGACTTTGAACACACCATCCAGTCCTAATAAATAATGAATGTTAATGACAATATCGAGACACCTATTTGCATTGTACTCCTAATAAAGTCCGAAGGAGAAATGGGGCTGCTCCCTAAAAATGGCAGATGACTCTCTTTAAAAAAGGGCTGTAATGCACTTTATATTTAACCATAAGGTCGTGGGCTCAAACCCAAATTGAGATGGACTCTGCTCCTTAAGTACCATTCTGGAAAAGTTGTTGAAATATTTATTCACCTATCTGGGCTCAGTGTTTCTAAAGCAGGTCCTTTCTTTGTACCACATTTCTAGAGTGGACCCACTTAAAAATCTCTTTAAATTGGGGAGGGCCTGCTTGTCAGAAGAAAAAGTTCTTGTCTGTGGAACTTCTGGAATGAGAAAGAGAAGGAAAATGGTGTTTTTATAATTACACACTATTCAAAGGTTGATTTTGTTGTGGACCAGATCAAGGTCTCCCTTTCACTGCTCCGTTTTTATCTGCTATAGGCAAGTCGTTTAACCTTTTGACACCTAAGGAGGACATAGTTCCAAAGTTAATGGAATTATCAAGAAGATTAAATGAGATCCTGCATGGAAATCCCTGGCCACAGTGCCAAGCATAAAGAAGTATCTCAGTAAATGTTAGAAACCTTTATTATTATCTGTTCATGAAAATTTGCTCCCTCATGGTAATGCTATTAGCATAAGTAAGGCTTTCACTTCTGATAAACGAATTCCACAGTTTTCTCTGTCCTTATAGAATAAGATTGGAAACACTTCATGGATCACCAGCCAGCACATACCCAGTCTCTGATTTTCAGCTACATGAAGACCCCGACTTGCTAAAACTTAGCAAGCCGATACCCAGCCCCTGGGTTGCTTCCCCATGACTAATGATTGCTTCTACCCACTAAGCCAATAGTATGTACACTTACATACCAGGTTTCTTTTTAAAAAATATGAAAAGAACCATACCTACTTTTAAAGATCAAGAATTTGTCTCAGAAGGGAATTTGGGGAGGAATGCTAATCATACAGCACAAGTCAGAAGTACCCCCCCACACACACACACACCCCCCCACCCCAACAAACCCTCTGTTGAAAACAAAATAGCAGACCTCCAGCAGAAAGAAGATTCCTTCCTATTGCATAGGCTACTATTGAGGCGTTACTTGAGTCACATACTTTGGACTTCAACATTCCAAAAATTCAAAAGATCAGTAAAGACAAGGGTATTTTTCTTTAGAAGTTTTATTTTAGACTGGCGGGTTACTTTATAACTGTCAGATAATCCAATCATTTCTAGATAGTTATCCCCTCTTGTTTTTTAGTTCTCAACATTTTAGCTCAGTAAAAATCAAGAAATAGTCGCTTTTGATGCACCCATTCTCTATAATATGGAAATCAATGTGTTTTTATTGCTTCACTTAAATTTGTTGTTTGAATCTGAGGGTATGTCTAATTCTACTCAGAATTCCAGAATACTCAAGTATAAAGATGACATGTAACAGAATAACATTCTCACTTTAAAAGGTTTTACTTTTTGTTTTGGGGGTGGGGGTGTTGCTTCTTGGTTTCCCTTAAGGTAGAGCATCCTTTGGGGAAAGCATGATTTTATCAAACTTTCATTTATCGTGATAAAAAAAAAATGAGAATCAAGATTCCATGTAAATTTTATTTACTTCTCAAGATGTTAACCTGAAGCCTTCATCCATTTCCACTCTAACTGGAAAGAGTAGAGGGAGAAATCAATTTAGGTTAAAAAATGAAAATTGCCAGACTACACATGCTCGAGGCAAAAAGAAATGAATTCTCTCGTGAGTTCGGTTAGTGAGGGAGAAAATCTACATGTTGTATGTCACTCCATGTCATTGTTCCATCTGTCAGTGTCAAGTAATGATCTCCATGAGACACATCAGAAAAAGGGGCCTCTGTGTTATGCAGCAGGTCCAAAGTCACCCAGTTAGTAAATGGCATTATAGAGTGTTTTTGCTACTTTCTAATTAACCATTAAAATTGCCTACCAAAAATGTACAAAACATCAGCCCTAAGAAATAAAGCTTCTTTTCTTTCCATGAAAAAAAAAGAAAGAAAAAGAGGGTCTCCCCAGTTTCCTACACCAAGTTCCCACACAGTTGCAAACCTTGTCCTTAATTCAGCTAAATCAGGAGCCTGTCAGATTTGACAGCTCAATCTGCGTTTGCACACAAAAAGTGAAGCCCCCTGTAGTTTTTGGAAAGTTTTCTTCAACCCTCCATAGAAGGCCAATTTGTTGTTTGGTGTCTTTGATGAAAGAGCATTCTTGGCTAAACAAATAGGTCCTGTTTTGAAGTCGGAAGAAAAGACCTGATCTAGGATATTTTTCTCTGAAAGTAATATAATATATAACAGTTGTATAACATATCACATAATACAGAATATATTATAATGATTAAATATATTATGATATAGTATTATAGTATATTATATATAGTAGGTGCATATATGTATAATATAAATTCATTATATATATGTGTGTCTATTTTCCAAGAGTCCAAAAGTGAGTCTAAGAGTTTGAAATTTTTGCTAATTTTAGGAAATTTCTTTTTGTCAGTTATACCCCACCCCCACTGTCCATATTCAACACTTAACAGGCTAACTCACTGCTCGACCTGCCCACAAAGGTTCACAAACCAACCTACAGTTACTCCCCAACTCTCCTCCCTATGTCTAGCAGTTCAAGTACCAGTTAAATTGACTCTTCTAATTATTTTTAAACCTAAAAATTGTATAAGGGAGATAAGCATACCTTCCTATTTTATAATTCTGCCAATGAAAGAATAAGTTATACAAACAAGAAATCAAAGTACAGGTATGCTTCGATTAGCAACAGGGATCCCTTCAGAGAAATGAGGCATTAGGGATTTTACCTTGTGTGAATGTCATACTGTATAATTACACAAACTTAGATAATACAGGCTACTCTACATCTAAACTACATGATGTAGTCCATCATGGCCACAGTCATAAATGTGGAATATAGGTTAACCAAAACATCATTAAATGACATATGACTTTAAACTACTTGTTTGGGAGAAGAGTTCATTGTGGAATGATATACAGGAAATGAGAAATAATTCATTCATTTTTAAGAAGTCAACTTAGAAAAAAATGTGTTTTTGTTCTAACTCACTGTGGCGGAAACGGTTTTAAACATCTTCACTAAAATGCCTAAAGTAAAGCTGCAACAGATTTGAGATGTTCCTTGACACTGGGGTACATTCTCACTGTGCTTCGCTGAGGGATATCACTCAAAGAGGAGCGTCGTTTTAAGCAGAGTGGTTCCTTAGTCTGTCACTTAAAACTTCATTCTCTGACTGAAGGAGTCAAAGAGAACATGGAGAAGCTCCACCCCTTCCAGGGTTCAAGCATTCACCTCTCCACCTCAGTGCTCAATCCACAGGACTCAGGGGTAGAAACCATATGTGCTTGTTCTGAGGAGATGCCCAGACCTTCAAAAGGTCCCAACAATCCCTGAGAAACCAATGCAGTGAGATAGAGCCGGGGTTGACAGTTACAGACCTGGCCATCTAGTTGTTCTTCTCAATTATCTCTTCTGAGCACTGGAAGAAAGAGAGGCAGATGTACTCCCTAACTTACCCAGGAGCTTCCTCGCTAAGTTGAACTGTTATTGTATTTAACTGTAAGTCTTCTAGCAAGTTAATATATTAAGTTCTTTTTGAAAAACTCTGTTGTTTCAAAATAAACTTCTTTATAGAAATTACAATATCGGAATTCATCTCACTTAAGTACTTAACAATTCTATTTTAAAACTATGGTCTACTATAAATAGAACCTCTTATTCTAATCTGCATTGCTTCTACGAATTTCATAGAAAACTAGGAAAAGTTGCTAGTTTCTGCGAAAGAAGAAGACAAGAGATACTTAGGTAATATTCTTTTAGAGGTCAAAAACCAAAGCATGACTGTGTAGCTGACCCGTCAGTCAGTGGCCAGTAACTGCTATGTGGAAGTGAGCAATGCTGGAGGTCGAGTTGAGCTCATAAGGGCTATGAACTGCTTTGTGGTGATGACAGTGATTAGGAGGACTTTTTTGTTCAGCTGTTGTCACTGTCTTTGTGTGTCCTACTGCTTCTGGGTCAACTGAGAGATGCTATAAAAAAATCTCAACTTTGCTTCAGGACAGCTTAGAGAAAAAAAATGAGTCAAGAAAGATGCATTACTTAATGGCCTGCACTAATAGCAGGTTAAAAACAGGGCTGGCTCAAGCTTGAGGAGAACAGTGCAAACTGCTATCCAGGGTGAAGGGTATTTGAGGGGTCACTGCAGAGCTGCACTGCCCCAGAGGGCATGACTGAGAACTTCACACATGGGCAGATGAGTTGACACATGCTTCAAATGTAACATACATACAAAATGCTAAAGACTTGTTACAAAAAGAGAGAAAACACAGATAACATATATCTATGATTTCGTATTGATTACATGTTGAAATAAAAATATTTGCAATGTATTAAGTAGTCATCAAAATTAATTTCACTTGTTTCTCTTACATTTTCACTGTGACTATTTGAAAGATTTTAATTACATATAACTCATGTTATACTTCTATTGGACAGTGCTTCCCTAGAAAAAGAAAAAAGTCTACCTAGTTTAAACAGAACTTAGCAAGATTGCATAAAAAAACTTAACTGATAATAGTATAATGAGACAAAAGTATCTTATAAGGTGGTTTACCTTGCTGGTTAGCTAGACACTTCAGAGGTAAGCTGAATGGGTTCATATTGGGCCAATTCCTTAATCTTGGTGTCCTCATCTGTAAAGTGAGGGGGATAATTGTAGGTCATTTGTTGCTAGAATGTTCAATGGGATAATGTCACTCAATGTGAGTTCTGATAGAGGATAAAAGGTAACTTGTATTTTAGTTGTCTTAGCTCCGATCTTAAAAAAAATACCTTAGACCAGGGTCTTGAACAACAGAAATTTATTTCTCACAGTCTGGAGTCTGAAGTCCAAGGTCAGGGTTCCAGCATGCTTGGGTTCTGGGGAAGGCTCACCTTGTGACCTGCAGATGAACATCTTTTTGTGACAGGGAGAGAGAGGGAACTGGGAATTGTTCTGGTCTCTCCTTATAAGGCACCAATTTGATTGATCATAAGAGCCCTACCCCTCAGGACCCCATGTAACCCTAATGACTTCTCACAAAAGCCCCACCTCCTTCCATCACATAGGGGTTAGGGTTTCAGCATTAGGATGGATAAGAATAGGGGATGGGCACAAGCATTCAGTCACTGCCAATAGTTCAGAAGTCCAGAGAGAGCAATTTTCACAGTGCAATGTTGTTTATGAAAACCTTTGAGACACTATAGACTTGATGTTTTCTGGGCACTTGTTTGCTGGATAACGAGCAGTGGATCTTGCCAACTCCAGTCAGCACCTTGAACCAACAACAGCAGCAGCATCCCTGGGAGCTCTTGAAAATACAGGCTCTCTAGCCATACCCCAATCTGCTGAATCAGACTCTATATGTAAACAAATCACCAGGGGCTTTTCACACACACACACACACACACACACACACACACACACACACACACACACCCAGTGCTGCCTAGGGTGTCACAGAGGCCCATCGCAAGGTGCTCCAAATCTAGTAGTTCTGTTTGTGTGGGCATGAGAGTGAATCAGAAGAGACTAAGACAATTACACACCCTTGCTCCCCAACAATCTAGATCCATACGTGAGATAGACCAAGGAGTCTAACACATAAAGATAAAAATAACAGCTTTGTCGTGGATAAGACTTCAGAGAACTTGGTTTCAGTGTGTGGCCTCCTGCCACTGCCACTGACCCCCAGAAATAGAGACTTAATAGCACATGGACACTATCTCCCCAAAATGATATGAGAGGAAAATTATGCTCAGTGTATTCACTTTCTATTGATGCAAAATTAGTAAATTATGACACACGTAATAGTTGAAGCCACATCCATTCATTAGCTCCCAGTTTTGTAGGTCAGAAATCCAGCTGGGCTCAATTCCCATGTCAGGGATTCAAGGTCAAAATTAAGGTGCCAGCTGTCAGTCAGGCTAAGCTCCTGTCTGGATGCTTCAGGGAAGAATTCACATCTGGAATCCCTCCTGCCGGTGGTCAGCAGGACAGACAGTTCCATGCAATGGTAGACAGGGTCCATTTTCCTGGGTTGTTGTTAGCCAGGGATCACTATAGACCCCTGCACATGGTTTCCTCTACCTTTTAGTCGACAATGGCAGGCACACGGTGTCCTTCTCTGGCCCCTCTTCTACCCCAGCCTGAAAGAACTCTCTACTTTAAAAGACTCGTGTGATTAGATCAAGTCCATCAGAATAATCTCCCATTTGATTAACCCAAAGTCAACTGCTTAGTAACGCTAATTACATTGAGAAAAATCCCTTTTTGCCATGTAACATGATTAAGGCATGATATCTTGTCCTATTCTCATTGCAGGGATTAGAGTAAAGTATCTCAGGGGCTTGTTGTAGTAGCTACCTACTACACCTGGTGTCTGTTTCCAAAGCAACTAACCAAGGAATTCAGTCTTTCATGGTGGAGGATGACTGAGAGTATGGAAGGAGGCCGAAGTTTGCACCAAGGCCTTTCACTCCACATATAATTCTGAAGCCAGGGAAGACTTGCTTCCATTCCTTTCCTCTTATCCATGCCCAAACCCCTGCCCCCAATATATTCAAATAACTATAATACAAGGTAAATATTTCATATTTTTCATATATTTCAAGGGTTTTACAGAAGACATGGGAACCATATGATTTGTCCTTTAGAGGAAATTTCACCTGAGGCAGAGGAATTTGACCCCACTCTAAGACAAGGACAGATAGGGTAACCTTTAATCCTCCAGGACTCATGTTCTGAAATCAAATGACTAGGGGAACATATATGTGACAGGACATGCAGAATTGCGGTATAGGAGATTTATCTGGAATTAATGCATGAACTAATGGAAAACCCCTTTTAGGTGAACTTTATAAGAGATTAAGTTCTACATTATGAGAACTTGAACCAAATGAAGGCAATAGGGATGGAAAAGAGGAACAAATTAGAACAAACCAAAAGAAATTGACAACAGATGGAGTCAAAGATAAATCCATGGATCCAAGTCTGGAAACTGGGAGAATTATGTTGTAATAGGGAAAGGAGAAGAACTGGCTGAGGTGGAAGCTGAGGTGCAGTTTGATCTTCAGTAAAATACACACGGCAAATGTTAATTTTCCCATGTTTTCCATTTGAACACACACAAGCACACACCCTTGCATGCACACACACATGCATCTCCACTTTGGGCTGTCCCTCTTCTTGTCGCCTTACCCTATTCCCTCCCTCCTCCAGCAAAGATTCACATTCCCTTCACAAAATCCCATTCGCTTTCCCATCTCTGCTCCCCTATAGAGATGACCCTGGCTTTCCCTAGAGATAAATTCAAAGTAATCTTTCAGTCTTCATCTTCATAGTCCTCTTTGTCTCTGGGACACGACTTTTCTCTCAAAACTCTTGTCTTCCTTTGGTTTTAAAGACCCTCTTCCTGCTACTTTGGCTTTCCAACTCAGTCCCCCTGGTTGTTTCCTCTCCTGATTATCCCTTAAATGCTGGTGATCTCAAACACTGACAATGCTCTCTTCTTCCCAGACACATGTGCATGATGTGAAACCACCTCAGATATGAGGACTTTCAGCTCAGTGTTTCTACCCTAGACTTCCCTCTCCCCTGAAGTGATGACTTATTCTCCCACCAGTAATTATAATTCTGTTTTACTTTCAAAACTGAATATCCTTATGTGTACTTCCAAACCTATCCTTTGGTATTTACTGCTACTAATAGCACCTGGGTCCAGAAATGGGGACTATGCCTCCCCCTCCCTGACCTCTGTCCCCTCTTCCAGCTTCATTGCTTCCATCTTAGCAGAGATTTTCATGATTTCTTGTCTTACAACATCAATAACTCTCCTGTTGCTCATCAATTCACCTAGCCCACCTCTGACAGATTTTTATTCCTAAATTGTGTATTCTGTTGTTTCCCAGATTGCAAGGTTCTGATTAAACCCACTGCCCTCAAGTTGAAGTTCAAATTGTTTCAGGTTGTGTCACCTGTCTGTGATCCAACTATGTAATCTGTTAGCCACCATTCCCCAACCTGATCCAAACCTATGCTCCAACTATGCTAAAACTGACACATGGATCTGTTTGACAAACTAATACCTTTCTTACGTTGCTTCTTCCAGCTCTCGCCACTTCCCTGTATCCTACACCTCAAAGCCATCCCAACCACATGGCAAAAATTTACACAACCTCCAAGATTCAAATCATATATCACATCTAGTAGGCAGGAAGACTCTCTTAGTTCTCCAGCTGGCTCCTGCCTTATTTCTCCTGTGTCTGCTTCCACGGCCTCCCTGGGTCAGAGACCGGGACACTCCATTGCTCTCACTTATTTGTCTTTTGTTACCAAAGAGCCTAGCACCCTGCCTGGTACATAGAAAGCATTTAGAGGAACGCTGAAGGTAGAAAAAAACTAATACTTCACGTGTAGGAAAGCCTTCAAGATGCGATTTTGAATAAATGGAGGCAGAGACTAGAAAGTCATTTTTTAAATTTACTATGAATTTAAAATCCTCTGTCAAGCAGATATCAAATTCTATATATGACCAGAAATAATTTCAAGAGTTAACTCCTAAATATCTGAGATTTGCATAGAGAAGAATTTCAGGGATTTCTGCTGATGAAGACAATGATGCAGGGGAGGATAAAAGTGAAAGATGGGATCAGTTTAGTTTTTCAGAACTCTACAAAAGACACCTATAAAAATGCATAGTTGTGGTCAAAAAGAAGCATGGCTCATCACACGTGTAGCCCCATGTGTGAATATGCATATGTGTGCGTAGTGATTAAACTCATTTCCTAAATTCTCCAAGTGTGAATTTCCTCTTCTATAAAACAGGTGGTAATGGTGGTTTGCAAGAATCAAATCTGGCAAGGTATAGAAAAGCATTTTGATAATTGCCTGGAGACAGAATTGCAGAGGGGGGAGAGAGGGATGGAGACAGGGAGGGAGGAAGGAAGGGAAGGAGGAAGGAAGAGAAGGAGGGATGGAGGGAGGGAAGGAGGATATGGTAGCTACGTTCAGCTACATTCAAGGCCCCTCCTCTCTTATAATTCAGAGTCTAGAATCTCTAACAGTTCCTTGAGTAAATCACTTCAAATCTCCATAGGTAGTTACTACCTCACCTAGGGATACCCCAGTTTCCCTGCCCTTCACTCTCCCTCAAACTCTCCCTACTCCCCCCTACCCAACACACACAAGCTTAACACATGACAAACTATGCATGCTTTCAACAGCAGCATGCAAATTTCACTCACTTTTGCCTTTAAGGTTTGAAAACAATCCTGGCTTTTCTCTCCAAATTGTGGAAATATTGAGTGTGTAGATGAAACACTTAGTTTTCCAATCTGCTCCTCCTATTTCTCAACCTCAGAAATGGAAAGACATCCCAGAACCTCAGGAGAAAATGTCCAGATGGTTGGTTCTGCTGGGTCTCTTTAGTATAAATTCAGCTGTCTGGTCAGTCTTACTGGTACATATTTTCCCCCATGCCTATCAAAACTGAATTTACTAATTTCAGAGTACATTTGCTATTTCTTGCCTAGTCATGCAGAATTAGGACAAAAGTTTATTTCCCTGCCCTGTTTTTCTTTCCTCTTTTAAAAAGTCATTTAATGTGCATACACACTACAATGTTGACTTCTAAGGATGCTCCTTTGAGATTCTGCATATTTAATTCCTTTACTCTTTTATCATAGGGATGTCCTTCAGAACCTCTTATTATTTTAGCTGTCTTTTTTGCTTTGGCAAAAGTGTAAGACTAAGGACCTGCAATTCTTGTTCTCCTGCCTATTTAAATAGCGTCTGGAAATATGGAATAACTGCCTCCTTCCTTAAATATTTTTTTTAAAGCTATGTATTATACTTACATCATGGAGTGGATTTGAAAACTTCGGGTCTGTAATATTCACAATGCTCAAATCCTCATACTTCAAAAATGGTATTTCCTCTCTGTAAATCATATAGTGCTGATCACTATCAATATTCAGGGCTGATAAATTTCAAATTCAGATCATTATATGTAGATATTCCAAAGAAAAATAGCTTCACATGACTGCTTACTGGGTTTATCTGTAACTGTATTGTTGATATACAGTGATTCATTATATTTGCAAATTATCATAAGAAGTTGTTTTCACTAATAGTTGATACCATGTTATTTCAAGAATGAAAGGTTTCATTTCAGCCCTCTGAGCAAAGAAAAGGGAAATAAAGCAATGAGGGATTATTTCTAAAATGTGCTATCACTGAAAGTAAATGATCATCACTTTAAAAAGCATTCATGGGTGCACCCTGGTGGCCTAGCAATCTAATACACCTTGGTAACAGTCCCACATATATCCCAAGGTCCTGGGTTCAAGACCCAAGGTTGGAGGTAGGGGGGTTAGACGACCATTGTGCACACTGAAAAATAAAATGCTTCTCCCACCTCTCTCTTCCTTCCTGCCTACTTGGCTTCATTCTTGCCTGTACCTTTCCTCAAAAAAAATTTTAAAGAAGCATTCATATATTTACTTCTTGCAATTAGCTTCTACTTTATTACAGATTTGAACATGATTTTGCATTAAGTCAGCATTTAGTTTAATTCCACCTTGAATTCTGATAAGATTTTTACAAATATATTTTAATGTTCATATGTGTAGCACAGAATCCAAGAGTTCATTCCATAAAAGATAAAATATTCAATATTAGTTAGCAATGGAAAACACTGGTTAAATACATATAAAACCATGTGCATATATCACAGGTCATTTTTTGATGATGTACTGACTTTTGTGCCAAAGCTGGACAATGAGCTATACGAATCTGCAGTGCTAAAAGTTTGGGGGACAGTAAGCTAACAAAAAAAAAAAAGAAAAAGGAAAAAAGAGGAATTTAGTTTTTCTACTTTCATTTATTGCAATTGGAATGAAATTTATCCATTATCAATAAATGTGGTATCAGTATATTCATATAATTATTTTTATTTTCCTGCTTTCTATTCTTTCAGAATGTGTACATGGAATGAATCCATCTAGAGATGTTCACGGTATGTTAGATTCCAAATTGTTTTTAAACAAAATGTGTACATCTATATATGCATAAATATTATTTTAAAAAATTAATTACCTAATATATAAATAACTTCTTATATAAATTAACCAAATAATCAGGGGTTCTTTTTTTTTGGGGGGGGTTGTTTTGTTTTTTGCTGATTCAAAAATACTTAAAATCTGTTCTCCATGTGTAAATGTCAAACCATATAAAATATCCCAATGAAACCTTAAATGACACCCTTGGTGCTACAGCGCTTCCACGGGCGCATTCTACTGTTATTAAATGGCTCTATGTGACTCTAAAAAAAATAGAGCTTGGCTTCTATCTATTACAACCTAGTTTATTACCTTTGTTATAGCAGTGCTAATGCAGACTCTTTATGAGGGTAAAGTGTTTACTAAGCATCCCTAAATTTAAAAAAGATTACTTTAAAGTGTTTCCCAGTTTGCTACTTGTGAGCTGCACAATTGATCTATGAAATCGGCACATATCAACTACGGCATCCCAGGGAAACATTCAGAGGAAGGAACCAGATAGGGGGAGAACTAAGGAATCTAGTCTCCAAAGTAATGAGATTTCAGAAGAGAAATAATCTCTGTCACTTCAGGGAAGGGGGAAAAAATGTTTAATTTCCAATACTGAAAAATGGACAGTGTACACAGCACGTCATCTGTACAGTCATTAATATGATACGCTTCTTCCTAATCATTCTCTGAGACTTAAGAACCATCTGCAGCAATTTGGTTCAGAACCACCAGTAAAATATATGCTGACTTTTAAAAATGTAAATGTTCACTGAAAAATAGAAATACTCTTTTAAAATATTAATTTTTGAAAGACAATTTTAGAAATATATTATTCAGAGGGCGAATTGATTTAAAACCATTGCTAAGAGTCTAAATTCCATAATTATGCTTATTTATTTTACAGGGTTTTGAAAGCGCAACAATGTAAAGCATTTAGCTATTTCCTGATGCCACCTACAACTATATCTTTAACTAAAGTTGTAGGGAAAAAAATCAGATTATTGTTTTCCAGTGAAATTGCTATTTTTTTCCAACTAGCCAAATCCTGCTTTTAAAGTTCACTGTCAGTGCTTACATTTCCTTCTTGTTATGAGTCTCTTTAAAATGTCCCCCAGGTAGCAAATTGGAATCTTCTGCCATATAGCATCTACCCTAAGGTATCGTCTAGTTGTATTTTTTTAATTCTATATCATAACTAAGAAAAATTTAGCATTATTCCAGGGGAACAATAGGAGTGAATGTAGGGGTTTCCTTTCCTTTCTTAGAAAGCAGAGGGAGGGAAATTTTATATTGCCGCTGAGGTGAGTATTCTTGATGGAAAGGAATTCTTCGTGTGGTACTCGACATACTCACAAAAAAAAGCCCTTCCAACCAAGGGTTTCCGGTACCCTTGAGTCCAGCCCCAAGCTGCCTGCTTTCCATTCAATTCCATTTCTCTGTAACTGGAGGACAATGGGTTGGTTTGTTTCTAGTTTTCAACCGTGCACCACGCAAGGCAGATAGAGCCCGCGCTGTTCTCGGGAACTCCAGATGCCCAGCGGTCCCATTTAGAATAAACTAGCAAAAGCTTTCCTTGCCATTTCCGTCCCGTCGGAGTTCGAATTGGGATTTACTAGTTGAAATCCCTAAGTGAGCGGCACCCTGGATACTGACCCTGAAAGACTAAACTTGGCGCACCAATTGCTGTACTTTCCTAAGGAAAGGAACCTGATCACTGTTCGTAAGACTTTCAGCAAGAGTTCAACCCGCAGAACTCAGTAGGGTCAGGGTGTCAGGCTGCAGGCCCGAGTACTCGAAGGAGTTTCATCTGATTTTTTGGAGAGGCAGACTACCCAAGTCGCTGCCTCCATCCCCACGCCCCCAGCCTCAGCCACTTTTTCTTAAGAGGCCCATTGTCATTCCCGGGCCCATGGGGATGACCATGGCTTAGTCCTAGAGTGCAGGGTTCGCTCTTAGGTAAATGAAATTAAACCTAGGCAAAAACATCAAGTCTGCCTAGAACTCGCTTCTGGAGTGGGCTGCATTCGACCCCGGACGCACTTGGGACAGAAGGGGAGAATCGGGGGGAGGGGGAGGTTGGTGACAATGCAGTATTTGGATTCTTTCGGTCAAGGTGGATGGTCAGGAAGCAGACATTAGGAGTCTTTGCACCTGAAATGGGGCTGCTTCAAAATCATCTTTAAGGAAAACTAGAAAAGAATCATCTGAGATCCCAGACCGGTTACACCACAGGCAGCTGGGTGTTCAGAGTCCGGGTTTCCAGAGGCGCGAAGTGCCGAGCCCACCTGGAGAGAAGTGCGGAAGGCGTGGGGGAGACGGCGAGGGCGAGGACCGATCGCAGTGTCTCAGCAACAGGGTTTCGGGACGATGGCCTGTGGCTGCAGCCGGACAACAGAGGTTTTGCGCCGACTGGGTAGCGGGGGAGGGACGCGGAGACGTAAGCTGGTTCTGGCGACCGTTTCCTGTCACTTCGCCCCAAACTTGAGTTCTTAAAGGAGTGCCCCCAAGGATGCTAGAAGACCGCAGTCCCGCGCCGTCGGGGACGTGCCCGGGCGTCCCGCGTCGGAGGCGGCGATCCAGGGCGGCTGCTGCCCTCTGGCGTCCACCCCGGCCTGCGACGCCTCTGCCCCGGGCGCCCAGGAACTAAGCCCCGAGGAGTCTGGGCGCCGGAATTGGCCCCGCGGCCCGCCCGAGTTCTGATCTCCTTCCCCACGCTGCCCCAGCTACCAGGAGCGGGTTCGCCGTGGGGCGGAAAGCGGACGGAAAGCAGGGCCTCACGGGACGGAGAGGGACCCCGCACTGGGCGCTGCCGTTGAGGGATCAGTGGGGAAAGTCTGGGGGCCGCTGTGGGGAACGTCCCCCTCCCCGGTGATGAGGCCCCCAAGGGGAGGGACGGCCCTGCGCCGGGGCGGGACCAGGCCCGCTAAGCCCCGCGAAAGTGCCCCGGCGCCGCCGGGACTGGCGCGGGGAGTTCCGCCCGCGCATAACCGGGTGGGCTCAGCCGCCCAGACCGCTTGCGGGGGCGGGAAAGAAGTCGCGGCGGTTTCCGGGTAGACCGAGGGCGGGTGCGGGGCTCGGCGGCCTGGGGAGCGACGCTCCCGGGTACTGGAGCGAACCGAGCAGTCGCTTTCAACTTTATTTCCAAAGGTGGTTCTTCGGGCTCTTTTCTCACGTGGAAACGCTTTTGCTATCCGCTAAGCACACGCAGCCTGAGTGAGGCGCACCGCGCAATTAAGCCCCTAAGGGGCGAAAACGTCAGCAAAGAAAACCGAGAGAAAATTAAAAACACAAAACCATGTTAAGGGGACCTAGAACTGTCCGACCTCACTAAATGAATCGGCGCCGCTCTGCTGCAGCGGCGCCAGGCCCTCAAGCCCCTAGCGGCCGACTTCCATCTCCGCGGGAGAGGCAAAGGTTCGACTGCCGGGGACCGCGCAGGGCTGAGGCCGCCCGGGGGTTCGACCCCTGAGCCTCGCGGAGGCCACAGCATCCCCTGGGGCGTCTCCCTCCGGCTAGGCTCCGGGCCCGCTGGGAGCGGCACGGCATCCTCCTCAGGCCGGTCGGACCCTATTCTCCGACTCCCGGGTCTCCGGACCACGGCTGCGGCGCACTGTAACCCGGGAACAGCGGCCGCGCGTGTATGAGAAGCCGTAAAGCTGCGTCCCGCCCTGGGCGGGGCCTCGGCGGGCTTGTGCGTGGTGCGCAGGGAGCGCTGTGGCCCAGTGCTCTCCACCCCGCTGCGTACAGTAGCGCGCGGCGGCGGCGGCGGCGGCGAAGGCGGCGGCGGCGGCAGCGGCGGCGGCGGCGGAGGCGCGCCGGCCAACTCCAGGAGTCCCTGGCGGCGAGCCGCGCCCTTGCTGATACCGGAAAGGCTTGTGATTGGCCCGCTACCGCCCCTATGCAAACGAGCTGAGGGAATGGAATTCCTCGGGCCGGGCTTACAGTAAAAGCACGTTCATTTCCAGGCACTCTCATTCATAGAGCCAGCGGGTGAAGGCGGGACGGCGCCCCGCGGCCGGACCCCGCCAGGGCACCACGCTGCCCGGCCTGCGCCGGCAGGCACCTCTTTCCCGGATTCCTGGGGACGCCAGAAGAAAGTCAAGCTTCGCTGCTTCTCCTTGACCTGCATTGGGGCTTCAATTTTTATCTTTTCTTTTCTTTTTTTTTCTTTCTTACTTTTGAATGAACTGGATGGTTCAACTTCTTTCCTGGCTGTGAACTTTTCCACGGTTGTTTCCTTTGACAACCGCAGGAGAAAGTGCGCTGTTCTTAGAGGAGAGCCGTAAAGTTGCGTGAGCGTGGCAGTGTGTGCGTGCTTGTGTAACTAGAGCTACCCGGTCTGTTTCGATCCGAGCTGCGGAGCCTCTTCGCCAGGCCCGCTCCACCTGCTACGGTTACGCAGTCATCGTGGGTATTTGCGCGTCTGGGCAGTTAACCGGTGCTGGGACAACGTTGGCGGAAGATAGTCTCTCTACTGCCCAAGTCGGGCTGACTCACCAAGTCCTTGTAGACAGTGTCTGACTTCGGGAGAGTGCGTGCTGCATGTGTGCGACTCGACTGCTGCCCAGCTCCCACCAACGCACAGGAGCAGCCGCAAACTTAACCAGCATCCCCAACCAGAGCTCTCAGATGTGGAGGGCTGTACCTTGAGTGTCATCGACTCGGACTTTTTTTTTTTTTTTTGAGATTAGCGAGAGCTCTTTGAAAAGCTGGTTTTCCTGAACTGAACATTTTACCAGGATTTATTGAGAGAACATGACAAGTACTTCTAGTCCAGCCCTTCCCCAACTACTGAAGCTGACTTTCAAGGCTACTTAAAAAAAAAATCTGCAGCAACATTAATGGATTTCTGTTGTGTTTAAATTCTCTACAGATTGTGTTGTAAATATTTAATGAAGTAGAGCATATGTATATATTTATATATGTGTGCACATACATTAGTAGTACAACCTTTGGAAATCTCAGCTCTTGCTTTTGAGGACCGAAGTCAGTTTTGCATGATAAAAGTGGAGCTGTGTGTGGAAGATACTCCTGTTTTTTGTGTTGTGTTGAAACTTTAAACAAAACGCACCTGGGGGTTGGGGGTGCCGAGAGGCGAATAACTACTGGAACTTCCAAATTATGTCTTTGCTGGTCCTCTTGCTCTCCGTGTTAATATTTTAGGAAGTATACGAGAATTTTGCCTCCGGAAACTTTTGTAACAGCCAAAGACTGAACACAAACTCTTAAAGCAAGACTCAGAAGAAGAGCGTCTCCCTTGGCATTTGACTTTGGATTCTGGTCGCCCACTTTTTAAATCACTAAGCAGTGGGTTGTTAGGCTCCCTGCCCAGGTCTGAGGCCGGTCGGCATAACTAGAACTTTCCCTCCTGGACTCAGTAACTTAGCCCCTTGCCTCCCCTAACACCCCACGCTCCAAATAAAGGTCCCCAAAATTGTATGTGGGTCTCGTGGGAGCTGCTTGCTGAAGATCTGCACCCCAGTCGCCGTCTGGTAGAAGCTGTTCGCAGGGTTCTAACTCAACCGGCTTGTTGTGATGCGTATCCCCGTAGATGCCAGCACGAGCCGCCGCTTCACGCCGCCATCCACCGCGCTGAGCCCAGGCAAGATGAACGAGGCGCTGCCGCTGGGCGCCCCGGACGCCGGCGCCGCCTTGGCCGGCAAGCTGAGGAGCGGCGACCGCAGCATGGTGGAGGTGCTGGCCGACCACCCCGGCGAGCTGGTGCGCACAGACAGCCCCAACTTCCTGTGCTCCGTGCTGCCCACGCACTGGCGCTGCAACAAGACCCTGCCCATAGCTTTCAAGGTACGCTGCCCAGCGGGTGGCGGGAGGACAGTGGAGGCCGCCGGCTGGGTTGGCCCCGGAGGCTGCGGCCCGGCGGGCGGGGCGGGTCCGGAAAGGGGCCGGAGCGCCCCCGCGGCCCCTGGGCCGCCTCTGCTATCTGGATGGGGGATGCTGTAGCTGTGGCGACCCTGGCGCGGGGGTGGGTTGTCCCCAGGTTGCCTCCAGGGCCCCGAAAGACGTCCGGCTAGGGCTGAGCAGAAGACCTCTCTGCAGGGGTCTTTGGCTCTGACACTAAGAAGGAAAAAGTCATAAACCGGCGGCAGGGATGAGCTGGTTCGCTTCAGCTTCTCTGCTTCTCTCTCCACCACTGTGTGGACACCCAGGCCACTCTGCCTCCCTCAGAAGGACGCATCAGGAAATAGTTTTTATTTCCTTTCTACCTTCTGCGCAATGAAAGGAAAGTGACCCGAAAAGCTGTCGGGGCACCTCCCCACCCCCTCTGTAACAATCCTATAGGAAGGAGCCTGTCCAAAGTCCATGGACAGCACAGTTAAGTTTGCAAAAGTTTGCTGAAGAATTTTTGCGAGCTTCTGAGCCGGCTCCTGCCAAAAGCCGCAAACGGCTAACCCTGTTTCTTTCCCCCGAAGCTTCTTGAATATTATCCCCAACTATCCCAGATTAAGCAAGCCCTAGGCAGAGAACCGGGACCAGGCTGTCTCCGGAGAGCCCGGGTCCAGTCTCAGCATTTCTGTCTGAGTGGCCAGCGGGTCCCTGGCAACGTGGGCCGGGGGTTCGGATCCCTTTTTCTCCCAGATCTAGTCGGAGTTCTGAGCTCTCTTTAAAAACCTTAGCCTTCAACCGAGGTACATATAAACAAATCCTGTTTTTAAACAACCGCCCACCGCCCTGGCAGCGGTAGGGCTGAAATGAGAATTCTGTTCTTCTATTTTGGCGGGTGAAAGAAGGGGCTGCGACCAGTGCCTGCGGTCATTTCCTGTTCATTTAAAGGGTTAAGGCAGCAGGTGAGAAAAGTTGTTAAGATCAGTTACTCGTTTTATATTTTTTTAAATCTTGTTAAATAATTGCCCCCTTTAGGGGGAGTTTAATTTAATATAAGCTTTTTATGGTTCCAGGCCCGGGTTGGATCTTGATCTAGTACAATGCATAATGTTCAGGTAAAAGAAATACTGTAGGAGTTCTTCAGCTGTTGTTGTTTTTTTAACGTATACCCCTTCCGAATTTAGACTATGATTTCTAAAGTAAATGTGCAATTGGTTATGTCTATAGAATTGCCTCAATTTTTAGAAATCAGGAGTTTTTGAGGGGGGGTGAAAGAAGGATAAGTTTGGACTGTCCCTTCCCTTTCTGCATCTCTATAGATTTGGGTTGGGAACCCATTTCAGTTTTAAATCATCTAATCCCTTTAAATAAACAGACTCAGCTGGAAGGGCTCCTAGCTTTCCCCATGGATTTGGGCCCCCAAGTCACTTTCAGATGAGAGCAGATGGAAGGAGACAGGCTGACAATCAGACAAAGAGTCGCTTAAACCTGGGTGCCCCTGGCAAATCTGGGTCTCTTCTAGATCTCTCCTCTCCTGCCAGGCAGCCACACCAGAACACTGAGTCTAAACTCTACAAAGAATCTTCAGGATTAAAATGATGTCATTTCTCAAGCTACCACATGAAAGTATTTATTTTCTTCTAAAAGAATGACAAAAATCATATAAATTGCTTTTATGAGCCGTCAGGGAATTCTTTTTAGCAGAAATCTTGATAACTATGGAGGCTTCCTTGTAAAAATGACTTTTGACAATTCACTTAAAGAAATCTTTTTTTTTTTTTTTTTTTTTTTTTTGCTGAGTGACAATTTGTAAACTATTGAAAGATCAAGGTATAGATCTTCGAAAAAGTTCAAGGGGGTCCTGTGAACATTTGGAGGAAAGGAGAAATCAGAACACTTGATTAATATCTGTCACCACTCCAGGGCCCATAAAGAGAGGCCTTTTCTTGAAGGAAACCTGCTCATTGCATAATTTAGAGAGTGGGCAGGCAGAGTCCTCAGTGAGGGCACCAGTGCAGAGGCTGGGGTAGAGGCATCTGCCTCACTGTGGTGTGGCCTGGCTCCGCTCTGCTCTCCACCCACCCAGATCTCAAGCAGTTTCTACAGAAATTATTACTTTAAAATTTGGATTTCAAATGAGCCTCAGACAATCTCTTGAAGAAGTTAATCACTAAAGAGTTAGTGTGGTCCCTGTAATAAGGAGAAAATGTGAAACAATGATAAAGTCTGATGACATTGAAGAACAGAGCATTTAAGTGATTCTTAAGGAATCTTCTAAAATTCAAAGTATAAATCCCCTGCTTAAATCTTTAAAACAAAAAGGGGAATTTAAAATTATACATTTGTTTTAAATTGATGAATATCATCCTAGATATTTGTCCTGGACCCACCGCTACTTCTGCTATGAAGCACCTTTATTTTGTAACCTTCTGAGATACGTATTTTACTACTGTGAAAATCTTCAGTTTTTCCACATTGCCAATTATTTACAGAAGCATCGTAAAAATGTGTTTGGATGACTTGGGCTTCATTTTGTAATAACTGTAACGTCACAGTTTGTTTAGGGCCAGCTACCCTGGTGTTTGTAGACATAAACATACCTTCAGCAAATTCAGAAGCCTTGTATACTGATACCAATACTCCTTTCATAGGAAGGAGTATTGCACTGTTTCTACAGGCAAGATTTCAGCTCTTAGCTGTGCATTAATTGTCATCTTGGCTGAATTCTAAGTTTCGTGCCACAGCTTTCTTTGAAACTCTGAAAAATTAAGGGATTTGAAATAAATTATAACTGTAATTTCAACTTAATTAGAGTTGATTTAAAATACCAGTGTGAATGGTGAACAGGCTAGCCAAGAATGGTATTGGGAGGTTCATGTAGTAGGGACTTGGAGGAAGGTTGATATTTTACCCAACTTCCTGATACTTTAAAACAGAGAAGTAAAACAAAATATGAGATATCCTTTGGCCAGCAAGTCCCTTCTTGTCTGTTTGGTCTGTGTTAAAATGTAAATGTTTGTGTTTCCTTACCCATTGTTTATAGCTCTCATTCCAGCTACTTCTTTTTTTCTGTTTAAAGTTAGAGTTTTAACATGTTTTTTTTCATATTGCCTATCAGTGACAAAATCTGTATCATATAATCAGACGTTTTAGTTTTAAATATAATTTTTTTTACCTAGTATAAATTGGCTTGTTAATTATTAGATGGCGTACATTATTCATTTAATTTCCCAAGTTTAATATTCTTTTTTTTTCCCCTCACAGAAAAAAAAAAAAAAAATCCTTCAGAGATCAATAAAAAGCCAATTAAATTATCTTTGAATACTTCCAAATTGTTGACTCCTGCTGAGTTTTTTAAAAAGGGAGGAGTAGGAATTAAACTTCTAATTTTTTTATTCTTAAATTCCAACAGCAACAAGCTTCTCTTACTTAGTCACCATGATCATTTTGCTCTATTTGTTTCTACTTGGTGAAGGTCTTAAGAATTTGCCAAATTACCAATGAAGAGTTTTGGAAAATGAGAGCAGCGCAGGCATGAAGCCCTGTGACAGAAGCCAGTTAAAGGACGGTGATTTAGAACATATTTAGGTAGTTATAAAACCAGATTTATTTATTTTTACCTCTTTAAAGATTCTGTTCTAACAATGAGTTATCCATTTTGAAAACCATATATTTGATCCATTCCCTATATATTTACCTAATGTTGAGTTAAAATAGAGAAACCAGGTCATCACAGGGAGATGGGATGAGGAAGTAAAATATGTGTTCAAGGAGGACATTTCAACACTGTGAGCTAATTTTACAGAGGGAACTGAAATTGTGAAAAAAAAAGTGGAAAAAATTTAAGAGACTGGAAAGAGCAGAAAAAAGCAAGCACATTTAGTCAGAATAGAAAAAAAAAATGGTAACTATAACCAAATAACTGATCAGGATGCTTTATTTCAATGTTTTTAAAAGAAAGGGAATTGTCATATTACTGCTATTAATTAAATGACAAACACACTTAAACGAGAACTAAATACCTAATTAGAGGTTGCTTGGGGAATAAATAGCTATGTTTTTTTAATCTCCTTTATAGAAAGCATGTCCAACAATTGGATGGAAAGGATTAGACGGAAACATAAAAGGTCCAACCTTATTTGACATCCTATCCTTGGGATGAGGAAAATGCCCACCTATTGCTGTGAGAGTCGACTCTCCTGGTGTTTTCTTGGGGTGGGAAGGATACCTACCCCTCATAGTGAGTTGGTTAATTTTCCCTGTCATACTTTTTAGCGTCCAAGAGTTGAAGTATCATAAATACTAAAACCAGTGTACGACCATGTAGGTAACAAAGGAAAGGCTGATGGGTAAGCAGCCGTTTAAGAAGGGGACTTTGAGAAGCATGGCTTTTCTATCATACACATGAGCCTATTGCCAAATAAGAGACCAAAAATGTAGGTATTGTTAAAAAAAAGTAGCGATTATGAGGTAAAAATTGGGAGGTGGAAAATAGGGGAAGATAATCACTGCAGAATGCTGTACTAATCTGAATCAAAAACAAAGCAATGATGGTGTAGTGGGAATGACTAACACAGATTTTACTGCTAATCAAGAAAATACCATAGGAAATTACAGGAACAAATGCAACTTGGGTGTTTTGGTTTGAAATTCTATGACCACTTTAAACAATAGAAATGATAGAAATGTAACCAATAGTACCTACCTGGATCAAGAAAATGGTTTCTCAAAGGGTCAAAAGATGACCAAGAAATGATTACTATGTCTCTTTACACAAAGTTTCTTTCATGCCATATCCTTCGGAGCATTTTGCCTTGAAATTACTGCTTTTTTATTACCTGAGTATACAAATATTTATCTATCAGTTTTCTTCAATAATGCTGATAAGATATCCACCCCCTTTCAATTGCTTGATGAGAATTCCATCTCAAGATCAGCTGGGTTTGCAGAAAAACTCAGTCATCTATCAGGAGGTAGAGACATACCTCTAAGACTCACAGATAGAAAAGTGCAATGTTATTCCACCTTGAATTGAAAGGAGCACAGAAAAGTGAACACCCCGGTTTTCTGAGGTCTGCTTAATTTCGTAATTTAATAAAAAGAAAAGGATAATTTTTTCCTTGCATGCCAGAACTCACTGCTAATGGAAAAAAATCAAGATAATAGAAGTAAGTAGAAGCGCAATAGAACTTGCAAAGGGACAGATTAAGTCATTCAAGAATCATCAGCAGTTCAGTTGTAAAGTTTGAATTTCATTTTAGAACAAAATAAAATTAAACTCCTAAAGCAAAATTGACCCTGTTAGGCCTGCCGGAGGAGATGTGGACCAGTGAAAAATGGGTTAGGCTGCAACCTTCTCCAGTGTGAAAAGTTCAGAAGAGATTATTGTATTCATGAGATGGTTTAACTTTTGAAAAGTCCTTGCTGTGGCTACTGTAGCTGCAACTGTGTTATGTGACCCTACATTGTCACACTTGTTAGGTGATTTGGGTAAATGTTCTGATTTGAAATTTCATAATTAGTTTTGCACAATGGAATTAAAAGTAACATTTCATGCTCATAACTTTTCTGTTATATTGCTTAATGTATGATTGCTCTTGCTTTTTACAAACTAAAATATTCACCTTAACAGACAGACATTTAATTTTATAACAACAAATGTATGAGTGACACAAAAGTGGTAACATTCCTGATTTGTCCCCTGACTGGTGTGTAGGTGGTAGCCCTGGGGGACGTTCCCGATGGTACTCTGGTAACCGTGATGGCAGGCAATGATGAAAACTACTCGGCTGAACTGAGAAATGCTACTGCTGCCATGAAAAACCAAGTTGCAAGATTCAATGACCTCAGGTTTGTCGGCCGGAGTGGAAGAGGTATGTATCTGTCAAAACTGTTTTACAACACAACATACTAACATGGCAACAAATCCCCAAATTTCAAAACTTCTAGAATCTGTGATAGAATCCCAAGAAAGATGCTTTCTTCTTATTATTGCTATATCGAGCTTTTTACAAAGGTATATTGAAAATTGAACATTTTAGCATAATCTAGCTTTGCATTATCATTACTTTAAGACTGATTTAGAACATGCAAAGCATGATTGTGAATTTCAAGGAAATCCCTCAGATCTTTACTAAAATGCAAATATATAAAACTTATCATCTTGGAGATTAGCATAATACAACTGACTTTCTTTGCTAACTATCAGAAATCTATTTAATGGAAGCCTTTAATTGGGGACCCATGTGCTATCAATAATAAATGACAGTTTCAAATGATAACTTTTAATTTCAATATAATATATGATATTGAAACATGGCTTTAACTAAGCTTATCTTCTTATGGTAAAATATGAAGAAATAGTATCACTCTGGTTCAGTGAATTTGATGGCAATGTAACCTTCCTATTAAGTATAACTTGGATGTTTTATGATTTGGAGGAGCGGTTAGACCCAGCTAGTGTTTTAGGTACCATTAACATTAGAGCCTGGATTATCACAGGAACCATAGAATCATGCAGTCCTGTGTATAGTCTTATTTATTGATTTATTTTTGGCTTTTAGCCCCTTATCAAAGTATTAGAACAGAGAGAAGAGCATCTAATCACCTGGTTTCCATCTTTTTTCAAATATTATCTTTTTTCTATATTGAAAGAACCTAGTATTTTATAGATAACAATAAGTACTATAAGTTTAATTGAAAGAGGTTGGATAGTTTGTTTTGAAAATCTCATTTTTGTAATGTAATATTGAATAAGCATAGGAATAAAGTTGCTTTAGTAAAAGATGTATGATAAATACCTAAATAATAGTAGGTGGTTCTTGATCAAAAAAAAATAATAATAATAAAAGTACAACTGAAGGACGTTATAAGAATAATCACTACTCTTTATAAAGGCATCCAAAAATGTAAAATAATTTGTGGCCTTAGGGAATTTGATGAGTCAAAGAGAACAAGGAATAAAGGTGTTTATTTTTTTGACTATTATTTTGCTACCCGAGTTGTCTGGATCATTTTCAAGATGGATGGAGAAAATAAAAAATTTATAATGTGATTGAAAATATATGTTCATAGTACCAACTATGTTAATAATAGGGTAATGCAAAGAAAATTATATGCACTTATTGAAAACATGAGTGATGCTATAAGGTATAAAAGCATAAGTCATTAAATGGGTTCACTTGTTATATTAAAAGTCCCCGCCTTTCAGTAAATGGAATTCACATTATGATTCAGAGATGTGTGTTTAGAAAACATCTTGAAGGCTTCAGATGAGTAGCTGGCAGAGTAGGTAAGAAGCCAATAAAACACAAAGGTCCTACTGCTTCGTCCAGGCCTACAAACCTAACAATCTTAATTCAGTTCTTGTGAATTTTTTTCTTTTGGAAAGAGATAGCTGAGTATTCTTTGATTGCTTTTCCAGAGAAAGTATTATCATGCTATGTATCTATGTGGGTCTGTGTGTCAGGTTTGGGTACAGAGGTTCTGAAACTTTAATGGTTCATAATGACCCAGCGACATTTTCCACTAATTTCAGTAGTGGCTTTCTGGCAATGTGCAGTAAGTCAATGATAATAAAGAAAGAGATTTTGAAAGCAGTGTGTTTCCTTTTCTGGTGTTGAGGGCTGGTCTCTCCTCTTGTATTGGCCATTTCTGTTTTGAGTGGGTGACTAATAGGTGCTTGTGTTTACTTGGGTAACAGTGAACTATTTCCCCAAGGTGTGGATTGTTTGCATTTGGCTACCTGACTCTTGCCAGTATGCCCTTGAGTTTGCATAAAACCCAAAAAGTAAAATAGTTGCAACTGAGGTTAGGCTATATTCTGAGACAAAATTAACCAAAATATCACAAGTGGACAATATCTGTTTTGATTTGACTCGGTTTCCCAAGAGTGATAATAATCAATCCAAAATACAGGAACCCTAACTGAGTGGTTGAATCTGTTACCGTTACTGTGTCTATATTGTTGGCCTGGGTGATTTTTAACTTCGGTCAATCCTACAAAATAAAATGAACTGCCGAAGGGCCCCATTCAACTATCTCACCGTTTTACCGGTCATACAATGAAACCTGATTTCACTCGTTCAAGTGCGAATGTCAGCATCAAAGTCTGCCAAGTTTTTCTTTTTTCTTTTTTCTTTTTCTTTTTTTTTTTTTTTTTTGCAATTTGCTTCCTATTATGAAGAGAGAAAATGATTCTCACTAATTTTGACAATTAGTCTTAATCATTCTCACTGAATCTTGTTCTTTAAAAATTTCATTACTTTTTTATTAAGTGGTCTTAAGACTCTCTATTTCATTTGCTGTTTTTGAAAATGTGCCTGAAAACACAGTCATTGGCATAGATGCGCTACACAGAGGTCTAGAATATTCATCCAAACATTCCAGTGCCGGGTTCCCATCTGTCAAGAGCCCCTGGTCTGGTGGATTCTCACAGGGACCGACCTGGTGCTCAGATCTGATGGAGGGTAGGAAAAGAAACTCCCTCTTCTTTTACCAGCTGCCAGTCTGTGAGGATCATAAAGTCTGGTAGAAATTGCCAGAGGTTGAGCATGGAAGGATTTTTCTCTGTTCTACAAAACTGATCTGTCTGGGTGCTGGCGGGTGTCCAGGACCACAGCTCCTAACCCTGGGTTCAGCCGCAACTGGGAAAACCTGCCAGTCCGGCTTTTATGGCCTTGTGACAACACTGGCCCCTCAAAATTATTGGTGAGGACTTGAGGAGTCTGAACCTCTTCCTTTTCTTCCCTTCCTTTCTTTTTCTCCCTGGCAGTTGGAATCTTGTTCAGGGAATATTCCCCCTGTGCAGTTTTCTCCAGGGATCAGTGTCCCCATGGAAACTGACCATTCCTTTATGATGGTAGAAGAGAGTTGCCACTCCTCCAAGACAGAACACACAGGTCGTTGTTGTGATTTTTTTCCCCCCCACATTCTGGGGCCCTCTGTTACCTCCAGAAAATCGAAGTTCAAGATCAAAAGAAATTCTCTTTGGCAGGGTTAATTAGCAGCCGTTAATATCAGTTTACATTTGTAGCTGAGGAGATGCTGCTCATATTTTCAGCTACAAGAAAGTGTATCATGGCTGCAGCTGAGAGACATTTAAGAAATTTTAACAACGAAATCTGTGAGTGCTTCCGTCCCTGTTGGAGTACTTAATCAGTTGGAAAGGAATCGATCAATCGGGGAATACGGCTTTAGTTAATTCATTTTAGAACCAAAGAGGAAATCTAGCAGACCATATCATCAACTACATCGTAAATGGAAGAGATTCCTCTGCAAATTTCCTTCTAATTTTTCTAAGAATATGACTTTTAATCCTTTGGGAACATCATAGATGATTTTGAAAATCCTTTGAAAGCCTACCCCCTAAGGCAAGGAAATGCACATGTGTGCTTACACACACAATTCCGTGTACAAAGTCAGCTTCCAACAACAGTGAATTTCATTTGTGGTCCTTCTGAGCACCCCCAAGCCAAGAATTTGTGAATGTGGAACTTCTCCTCGACCATGATGGGCTGACCTAATCTGTGCTGCATGTTACAGATAACTGGAAAATTATGAAATAGATGAACAAATGAGGCAAACATTGTATTAGGTATCTTTACCCTGGGCTACTTGAGTAACACCTCCTTCGATTATAGCCAGGGTCTACTTTTTATAATCAACAGCCCAGAGCCCACTGAACTGCTGGGTCAGATCTTTGTGAGGCCTTCAGGGGTACAAACAGGTTGTTCCTTGCATGGGGTAAAGGGCCCATTTTGCCAGTGAAAGGACAGCTTTTCTCATGAAGGCCTGGTCTTCTGGCTTCCAAGCTCTAATGTAAATTTCACACCCAGGCTTTGTGTGAATCACATGTCCTCCAGGCTGTTCAAACTGGGTTTGCTTTCTTGGTGGAATCTGTGTTTATGTTGACCTCTCTGACAGTTTTATTCTTGCCTGCTTTCAAAATAGTACTCTTTTCCACTGCTTTTATAAGATGAAATTCCTTCGTATGCCTTTGCTGCTGACATTTGTCTTCCCAGACATAATATTTATCCTGTTACAATCAGGATTGTTGCTTATTTGTGTGGTGTTTGTTACTTAAGACATTTCGTTCTTAAGTTTTTCTGCATTTTGGGGGGAACAAGATGAAAGGGATCCCCTTCAGATGAGTGAAAGACTGTGGTCCAGATGAGGAGAAGGTACAATTGAAAAAGGATCAACTGTACTGATACTCTAAACGAAAAGAGACATGTCTTTATGGAGTGGTTATTACTGAGAAATGGTCTGAATGACTCATATATCATCGTATCCAAGTCATTTTCTCCTCCATCACAGTCTCATGTAATCGGGGATGGAAAGATTCATCTGACAACCCCAGAGTTGTTTCAGGGATAACATTCAAGATAATTTACTGGCAGTTAACTCTCCGGGAGACAATACAAGGGATAGACATGAGTTACATTAAAATCAACTCTCCTTTCCCCCTTTTTGATCAGTTATTAGTGATCTACACTTTTAAAATAACACATACGCTGGTATCTGTGTTCAGACTTCAGAGTGAGGAAATATAGATGGAAGGAGACAGCCTCTGATACAGCAAGCTTCAGGCAGCCCCACAAAATGGTCCCTTCAGACGGCACCTCAAAAAATGGGTGGATGTAGATTTGTGTCTAGAGAACAGTTTTCTTGTTCTCTTATACATTTCCCAGTAAAAGAGTAGCAACACTTTCTTAGCATAATTGCTTCCACCCCCAGAGTCCCTGACTTGTTCAGTCACAATAAGAACTGGAGAAATACTTTCTTGAAAGTCGTCAGGTCCGGAACAGACAGTTTCACAACTGATCATTTCATGATTGTCCTGCTGGTTTTATGAAGTGCCAGACCTTTCCAGTGGTGTCAGATAGCTTTTACAAATGGAGTATTTGTCGGAACAAAATGTTAGAGGAGATCGGCAGCAGTTAACCTTCTCCCCACCCAGCCTCCGCCCCTTCCTTGCCAGCCGACTGCTGGCCTGTCCACAGAGGCAGTCCATTTTGGTGGGGACTGAAGTCTATCAATTACAAAGTGCCTCCACGAGAGATCATGGTCCAGTGACTTTAGAGTTTCCTGCTTCAATGCGAGCACTACAGACATAAACAGTGACCCAGCCGACACGGCAAGGCCACTCTAGTCCTAATAAACCAGCTTTGTATTTTTTTTTCTGTGCTGGTTGGCGAAGAGCAGGAGACGGTGGAGGAGACTGATGATGGAAGAGCAGAAGAGCTTTTTTTTTTTAAAGAAAAATTGCTTGATGAAAGAGAGATGGTGTACAGTCTGATGACTGTTTTCTTTCCGTTGAGTATAAAACAAGTTCAGATCAGCAAGGGGATGTTTATGCATAGCTAAGTGCTGTCAGTATGGGGAGATTATGTGGTTTTGAAGGATCTTTTAGACTTTTAGCCAGAGTAATGTGCGCATGTGTATGGGTCACTTTGTGTGTCTGTGGGTGATTTGCATATGTGTGGGCTGTTTATATGGATATGGGTAAGTGTGTATATAAGTGTGTAGGTTTGTGTTTGAGTGTGTGGAAGTGAGTTGTGTTCTGGGTGAGTGTGTTGTGTTATGAGTACATGCATATATGTAGGTGAGTTGTGCATGAGTGTATTGAATAAGTGTATATGGGGGTAAGTGAGTGAATGTGTGTGTGTATGCACGCACACACTTCTATACCTTGACTGAGAAGCCTTCTCAGATCAAATTATCTTTGGGGACTAAATCCATGCTAATAGCATCTTGTCTGAAACCCAAATAAAGCAATTAACAGAAATTGCTAAGTGAGCAGTATGAATTTAATGATCTGCCTATGAATACTTTCAAATCTGCCAGTTTTATCAGCTTGCTTTCAGGGTGCAGGGGAGGTGGCGAATTACTGCTCAAAGGGGTCAATTATATGGTGAAAGATAGAATTGGACTGTCGGCGGTATGTGGATTTACAATGTTGATTTACAGTGATGCACACCTTCAACCTGCATATTGTTACGATGCGCTAATCCTTCAATGACATTTTTAAAAAGCTTTGTATTTGAAAGCAAGCTTTAGTAGACTTCGGGCAACACTTACCTTTACCATTGATTCTGTCGTGTAACCACATGTAGACACATCCTCAGTCTGTGTTGAGCATGGAGCATTTTGCTGGCCCTGCCAGCGCAGGGCGTCCCGTACTTTGCCTGGTCCCTGTTCACCTGTGTGGAACTGCAATTTATGTCCCTGAACTTTCCAACAAGGGCTTCAGGGAACTGATAACATAGACAGCCTAACAGGATCCCAGCTGCCTCTGTGTAGAGGCTCATGGCCACCCTGCAGTTGGATTCCCGATGCCTGTCCTCTGAATTTTTTGACGAGGAAACGCTCAGGAGCCACCTAACTGTGTCTTCCTCAAAGAAGATAAAAGTAAATTTCCCGTTTGTTTTTCAAGTTAGGTGAATCCCTGCTTATCTCTTCAGTGTAGACATCGAAGAAGAAAAAGCCCACCGTATGGGAGGGCTGGCCGCCCCTCACTGCTGGGGTGGGGCCCTGAGTGAGTCACCTGTGCACACAGGAGCCCTTCCTTGACTCAAACAAAGGCAAGACACAGGACTGTGGGCATGAGCACAGTGGTGATCTATGTGATAACAGGTCTCACAGACAAGGATGGATGGGTCTGTCGGAAGGTGAAAACGTTTGTTTGCTCAAGTCTTTGGATTTGTTCTTTACAGATGTTCTTCCTTCATTTTATTTGAAGCCCTTGCATAGAGTGCAGTCAGTTTACCTACCTGTATGTCTTATTAAGGACGAACTCGTCTGACTTTTTCAGAGGGTGCTTCTCCAGTACCTACTGCACTGACGTTTTCCAGATGTTCTGCTTACATCATCCTGCTTGAAACCTCTGGGTGTGTTATATTTGGTATTTTATCTATCAGCTTATCAATTCAGCTGATGACTTCACTCAGCAGCTCCAACTGAGGGTGATTCTGACCTTTGGGGGGACATTTGGCAATACCTGCAAACATTTTGGTTGTCACAACTGGGCTGGGGGCAGGGTGCTCCAGCACAGAGTGCACAGGCCGGTGCTGACAACGAAGACTACCAGGCCAGATGTCAGCTGTGCCAAGATGGACAGACCCCATCTGCTCCATATAGTAGCCTTCTTCCCTAGCACTTTCTGCCTCTCTGAAAAATTTATAAATAATATTTAAAAGTTCATAGAATAAAAAAATAAAACGAGAGAGCATTATTGAGTATTACAGCCCTCTTTTAAAATATGAAAACATATAGAATCACACCATTTCCACACAGGGCTGCTGTGAACTGTCCCTGGCACCCGTCCCTGGGGACTGTCAGGAATGGTGAGCATGCTCTGTGGGCTACTCAGGGCTTAATGCATACAGCCTGAGTACTTCAGTTAAGAAGACACAGATCCCTCAGTCTTGGAACTTGAATGGACACGATTGGACAGTGTCCACTCAAACTAAAAGTGCTAGAAACCAGGCCAGGAAATGACCACTGACCAACATCTGCAGACTCTGAAAAGGGCTTAGCCTGTTTACCTGAATACTAACTCAGGGGACACGTCAAAGGGATGGGGCACCACACCCGGTATGCCAGCCCTGAATCTGCTGACCACCAGCTTCTCACTGGCTGGGTCCTTCCAGAACTTTCTTCCATCTGGCCTGACATGTTAGTTCTGCCATCCCCCATTCCAGACTGAGATTCAGGGGAAGAAGTCTTGAAAAAAATCTTCAGAAGAGACCCCTCAGTGTCAGTGGTCCTGCTGCAGCAGCTTCCCTGGTGAGGCCTTTGGGACTGCCTTCTCAACATGACCTGCTCTCGGTGCCCAACACACTCCTGATATCACCCGAGGTATACAGCTGCTTCCTTTACGCTCCCACAGGAAAGCAAACAGCTCTCAGACTCTGCGTGGAAATCAGTTCTAGGTCAACTAACTTGAAACAAGTACGAGTTAAGTGAGAGGAGTGAGGCACTGCATAAGAGTGTGGCCCCCAGACCCCAGCAGTGGTGACTGAAACCCCAGCACCATGAAATAAATGGAAACCCCAGAGCGGGATTTGCAGGGACTTTTAAAACCCCAAGAGCCAGTCTTTAAGCAGAAAAACCCCTGCATGGCATCCTCGGTGCCTGCATAAAGGCCTGACACAACAGGGTTCCTTAAATGTCTTCAAATGAGTGACTCTCCAGGTCTTTGGGCAGCAAAGCCTGGTGCTTGGTGCAGGTCTTACTGGATCATGCACTGAGAAGAGGGACTCACCGAGGCTCAGTCCAGTTCAGGCAGGGCTGTCCTGTGCACTACTGGATGGTTAGCAGCCTCTCTGGCCTCTGGTCAGGAGCCAGAAGCATCCAGCATCCCCTTCCTGGTGACAACCAAGAATGTTGCAGACATTACCATCTCCTCCAAATCAGGTAGGGGTCATCGCTAGGTGGAACTCTTGATTTAGAGCTCTGTGCTACTGGGCAGTTTACTCAACCTGTCTGGGTCTGATTCTCCATCCGTGGGAGAAGTTAGTGATGGTTACTGAAAAGAAGACATGCTTTCAGGTGACTACTTTGTGTGGTGAGATCTATTGTAGTGACATAAATTCTGTAGAATAGACAACGGAAACTCCAAACTCACAATTAACAGCTGGAAACTGCTTTTTTGTTTAAATGGATGGGTTTTCCAGGAAGGAACAAACTTTATCCTTATTCTGCAGCCACACAGATGTTTCAGGTCGAGAAAGGTTTATACGCAGCTAGCACCGTGATTTCAGATTAACGATGGAGAGACGAAATTAAATATGTACTGTAATTTGAAGCACTGTTTTTCATGGGAAAAGAAGTTCTCCCAACATAGCCCTTCCAACTCTTTTGTCCAAACATTAATGGCATGCAAATATTTATGATTCATACATGCCCCTTTAGTTCCCAATCGTATTTTAACAATAAACACTGGGTTTTAACAATGAAGCAGAATAATCCCTTTGTCCTGTCACTGGACTCTTAAGGGCTGGCACCCGTCAGCCTCACATTCTTCCTGAGGGTAATTGCTGACTCCACCCCAGTTTAGGGGCGTTTACAGTAGTGACATGGCAGCTTACCTTGGACCCAGTTTAAGGATACCCTGGCCGTTCTATCAGGAGTCATTTTTAACGTTGTATCTCAGCATTTTCAACACCTAAGTAAACCTCCATGCACATTTTTCTTTCTCTGGCCACATGCAAATGAGAACTGATGTATTCGGCTATTACTTGAAGAAGTATCTTTCTATACTGTGAACTTGTCTCCTGCCCAAATCTATGAGCTCTAGGCTACACTAAGCTATTGTGCCTTATTGGGCTTTCTTCTGCTTCATAATGACAACACAGAAACACACATCCATCTATGATAATTCCGCAGATTTTTGCAAGGTAGCATGGCAACAGTGCAAGAAGTGAGCATGCTTACAAGTGTGCTAGTTAAACTGTGCTTGCCTCAGTCTCCCCATCTGTACAATAGGTGCACATTGCCTTTCATCCATACCTCAGTAAAGTTGTTGGGGAGATAAATGAGATGATGTATATGTTATAAGACTTTGGAAGAAGAGCTTTGTGCTTCCCTCTATAGTGAGAATCACAGACATGTAAGAGAAAAGAGCAGCAGGAGCTGATATGTGTCTTGATTCAGAAAGCTAATTCAGAAAGTTAGGAGAATATTTTCCACTGTCCACTCCTCAGTGACAATTTATAGTCCTTAATTCTATAAGACATGTGTAAAACGAGAGTGCCTAAAGAACAGCAGGAATTTCATAGAATTCATAGCTATATAAATAATAACAACAATATAATCATTCTAAAGATTTGCTGGGCACTGATCATATGATGAACATTGTTATCTCTGTTGTAAATCATAAGTCTCTCACAGGTTTTGAACTCTCCCCAGTCAGAGGACCACATTGTCCATTGCTATTTTATAAGAACTAGCCCCACCAGTGTCTTCACAATTGAGATACCTCAGGATGCTGAGGAGGCTCTCTGAGTGTAGACATCCAGGAGCGCATCTAAACCCAGGGGCAGTAGTGCCCAATCTGTCGAGGAGCCAGCTGGAGGCTAGACCAACATTGCTGGTGAGGGTCTAACATCCACACTGGGAACATGACCTTGTCCTGGTGACATGGAGAACTACCAGTATATTCTAAGCAGAGGACTGACACACAAGGTACAAATTGGATAGATTTCTTGGATGTACAACTTGAACCAAAGCCACATATAAGGAAACCAAGTCTCCCAGTAATTTACTTTATTCCATGTCAGCTGCCATTGCTTTTTTTCTCATCACTGTTATAATGAAACAAGGAAACCATGTAATTTGAGAACTTGTCCAACTAAGACTGCAGATTGAAGGTGGAAAGGTTGTCTGGAGGGTGTTTGAGGGCTGAAAGAGGGACTTAGATACATAATAGTCCCATTTCTCCTCAGGCAGCTTCAGACGTGTGTATTCCGCAGCGAATCACACCCCCCTACGCGATAAATGTCTCTGTATCTGAAAGTCAGCCCCACAGGCCCTGCCTGGTATACCTAGCTTCCTCTTCCCGCTCAGCCACCTGCCCGCACTGCTTCCTACATCAGCCATACTGGGTGTCGAAGGGCTAATGAGTGGGAACTGAGATCCCATGCTGCCTTCCCTCAAAATGGCTTCTCCTCAGATAACTCTGCCACAGCGCCAGACATGGGGCTGAGAGTCTGAGGGAGGCACCGGACTGGGGGCCACTGCAGGGTCAGGGCTGCAAGTCATCAGATCACCGGTCCTATGTGGCCTCTAGGTCAATGAATGGAGACTGGGCATTGGGTTCTCAAAGGCTGAAATTCTGGATCTGAGGATGTTTGGGTTGATAGGATTAAAACTTGATTCCACAGCCAAGTCACTCCCTAATTTTGATACTGAAAGAAAAGGGAAGATCAGAAAAGGAGTGTGAACTCAGGGAAAGAATTGGAAAACTACATAGCCATTATGGTGCCTTGAGATTCTCTAGTTTTTCTTGTGAAGAAAGAGGATGGCCTACCATTCCTTCCATGGAGCGGGGCTCCCCTATACTGTGGAAAAGGAGTGCCATGCTTTTGAAGTGAAATCAGATGTCATAAAGCACCAATGGCTAAGAGGGGCAGTTACAAAAGAATTCACAGACTTATTTATCAAACTTTTTATTGCCTCAGAATAGAAGATGCAAAAATTAATAAAAATTCCTTTTCATAGAATATCTCCAGAGAAAACACTGCATGTTTTGGATTTTTTCAAGCCAGTTATTAGTCCAAGCCAAAGCTCTTTTTATAGAAAATTCAGATCTGTGTTCTAATCTGACTCAGTGTCCTCATGACAACAGCTTGGGTCTCCCATCACGTTTTGCCTGCATGGAAGTAGGTGCATTTGGGTAAACACCTCAGCAAGCTCAGGGCCACTCTGCACAAAAATGTGCATGCATCATTAATTTCAGCCCAACTTAGAGAAAGCAGGGGCTTCTGTTCAAGTCACGGGACTTGCTCCCTGTTCAGAAATCTCCGAATCAATCATCATGCAGTTCCACTGTCCAAAAATTGTGGAAGTGTTTAGGTAAGGAAATGAACAAGGAGCTAAAGCAAGAATTTTGGCTGTTAGATTTTCCAGTGGAAAACTGAGAAAGGGAAATTCAACATACTTTGAAAAATACCACCAATTTAAGTTTCCCCCAGCCACAGAGGGTGCATCCATTTATGCTTAGTAAACTGTGATGAAAAAAGACCAGGCATGATCTTTATAGGAAAAGACAAAATCCTTTGTAACATTTTAGAATCTTTTGGGTTTTCCAGAAATTGCAAAGAGCAAAACTTGAGCCTTCCCTGGCTGGCCTTCTTGGTTTTCAAAGCTGAATTTATTTTTTAATTTTTTTATTATGCTTTTACTTTTCCCTTCTCTCTCTGGAGAGTTTAAAACTTGTGAGCACAACCAGCTTTACTGTAGAGGCGCAGTGAAAACTGAGTGAGTGAAAACTGGTAGTTGCATTTCCTACACTGTCTGCCTCCCTGCGGTGGACTTCAGTGCACACTGCCTTCCCTTGCGTGACAAAGGGCAAGTTTCACATCCTGCTGAAACTACCCTGAAAAGAAGAAGACGATTCTACACCAAGGAGAGTGACAGAGAGGCAGGGGGATGGGCCAGCGGAACCAATCCAGGGAGCCTGCTCACAAAGGGGCCAGTTGAGAGGGCTATCCCTCCAGACACCTGCTGGTATAGGAGGACATTGCTTGATGTGACAGGGCATGGACTTTAAATGTTCTCTGCTCCTGTGTGAGGTATGGTTTAGAGTCACGTCTTTTGCCTTTTTTCCGGCTCCCCAACCTCCACCCTTTTGAGAGTGCTATGCAGGTTCGCAGCAAACCTGAGGTCTAGCCACTTCCCAGATGTGGTGAGGAAGTGGAGTGCACGTGGGCATTTGGGGAACTTCAGAGTCCAGCGTGGCTTCATTAAACCACAATCGCTGCTGGAATTCACCAGCCCCAGGACCCGCAAACATGGAGACAAATAAATCCTAGACTGGGGGCCTCTCATTGCTTTGCCTTCGAGTGGCCAAATAGACTCACCCGAGACTCTCTTCTCAACTAAATAAAGCTGTTAATATTTTGCCCGGGCATTTGGACAGACAAACTGGCATCCAGGAGAACAACACATGCTCCACAGGGGAGCATTTGGCCTACTTGTTTATAAAGCGGATCAGCCGGTCATAGTTGTGTCTAACGAAGGTTGCCAGCTGGCAGAATGGGTGTGAACTTGAAGTTCAGGTCCACACACAGGTTTCTGACCCCTGTGCTCTGGCGGTGTTGGTTGGCTGGAATGCCTAGAGAAGAGACAGTGGGCCAGGTCGAGCCCCCTCTGCTCCATCTCCAAACACCACCAGCCTAACACCCAGCTGCTCCTCTGGGGTCATCCACAACTCTGGTCTCTATGGAATCGTCTTTACTGTGTCTTTTATAATATTTACCTGATATTTCCTGAGTCATTATTTCATTTAATTCACATAACAGATGGTAGGACTGTTATGACCCTCTGCTGTGCAGATAACAAAACTGTGGCTCCAGAGAGGTTAAGTACCTTTCCTGAGGCCACACAGCTAGCAAGTGGCAGAGCTGCAATAAGAACACAAGCATTGGCGCCCTCGCTGTTGACTAATATTCATGTCCACTTCCGGGACATGGTGTATGCATGTCCACTTTTGGGGCATGGTGTGTGTGTGTGTGTCCACTTCCGGGGCATGGTGTGTGCATGTCCACTTCCGGGGCATGGTGTGTGCGTGTCCACTTCCGGGGCATGGTGTGTGCGTGCCCACTTCCGGGGCATGGTGTGTGCATGTCCACTTCCGGGGCATGGTACAATGTCTCCCCTTTTACTGCTTACAGGCATAAGTCAAGGCAAACCTTGCTCCCTCGCTCCTCCCGCCTTCGTATTCAACTCTAGTGTTAGTGCTTTTAAATAGTGTTCCTTCTGGGACCCAGCTACGGGCAGAGTGGAGGTCACTTCAGGTGAGGAAGGTCTCCTGTCCTGACTTTCCTGAGCTCCCTCCACTGTCACTCTGCACCAGGGACCTGTGACCTGCAGTTTGGCTCCTGGGAAGCAGAGAACTACAGCCTTTCAGCAGTGTGTTGGGTTGCCTCTGCCGACCAGGGGGCTAGAACTAGGGCTGCGGACACCTACCTTCAAGCCTCTCCTGAGGAAGAACCCCTGCAGGCCACAGCGGTCAGTGTCAGTTCCACCACAGCAAGCCCAGCCCACCCCTGCAGTCTGGCCTCCGGAGCCCATCTGGAGCAGTTGTTAATGAGCAGTCCGTTCTCCTCCTCTCTGGCTTCTTACTAGTCTGGCTTCAGCTTGCTGAGTAAAGCACTTGGGAGTCTTTCTCTCTCCACACCCACACACTTAAAATACCAGGCCCATAGGTCACTCAAATGAGGGAATTCGGCTAATCACATGTGTGCTCGGGGCTGCGGCTACAGCCCTGCCATGTGCAGCAGGGCTGGGTGCTTGGGGAGGGCAGAGTGCAGTCCTGAAGCTCCGGATGTCAGCCAGATGTGCCCACAACCGTGCCTGTGGTTAAGCACAGTGCCAGGCTGAAGAGGAACATGAAGGACATGGAAGGCAGAGTGGGAAAGTGCCACACACACCTGTGAGGAAATGTCTTCACTTGTCACCTCTGTTGATTGCGTAAATGCTGATGGCCCAGGACACTACTCAGAGCTATAAACAAGAGCCCATTGTGAGGGAGATGACCCAAATCCCCTCTCCAGGAACCACATCTCCGTGACCAAGTAGACCATCTAATCGTTGTTTCTGGACAGATACCTCCTGTGGCTGCAATAAAGTGATGAGTATAAAATAATAGAATTATAACTAGGAGCAAGGATTTCACACATTTTCACTTTAAGTTGGAGTTCATCCCCAATTCCGTAGGCTGTGCTATGGTTAACTCAGGACATCCTTCTGCGCACAACTGCCAAGAGCCCAAACTCAGCTCAGGAACCCAAACTCAGCTCAGGAAGAAACTGCTTTTAAACATAACCCAAACCTCCAGTCACTGTCAAGTGTACTTGGATACCTTAGAGTAACTGCGATCATTTTCACTTTGGGGCCATGGTAGAACATGGAAATGGTACCAAGTGCCTGAATTCCCGGTGCTGGTACCACTGAGATTGCAGGTTAGGCACTTAGGACCTTGTGATAATAAGGTGAAGAACAGTGACAAAAAGCTAAGAACCTCAGTTCTTATGTTGTGTACATAAGCTGTGTGACTTCAGACAAATCATTTAACTTCTCTGAAACTTAACTTTACTACCTATTAATCAAGGGCATTAAAATCTACTCCTTATATTTCATGAGAAAGTTGTAAGGACCAAATGCAATGGCATATGAGAAAGTTTTTCTAAGTTTTAGACAGACTGTAAAAATGCCAATAATGTATTGTCAGTGACTGTTACTATTTAGAAAGTCAGGACTAGGATGATTCTAGCAGAGTTACTACAGGGGTGGGGCCATTCTGGGGGGCAAACCTCACAAGTACCTGTCAAGCAATTGTCACTCAAAGCGCCAACACTGAACTCTAGGACATTTGATATTTTTACTGAGTTGAATAGTCTTTCCTAAAATTTTATGTCTACTGGTAACCTCAGACTATGACTTTATTTAGAAATAAGAGTTTGAAGATGTAATCAAGGTAAGGGGAGGCCATGCTAGATAGAGTAAAGCTGGTCCTGTATCCAATGACTGGTATCCTCATAAGGAGAGGAGTTTTTAAGACACGCAGCAAGAAGGCCCTGGCATGACTGGTAAGGAGGCAGAAATGGGAATGATGCTGCTAGAAACACTAGTTAGGCTGTTAGTCCCGTTAGGCACCGGGGAGAGGAAAGAAAGAAAGATTCTTCCTTACTGTCTGCCTGTCTACTGTGATTTTGGACTCTGGCCTCCGGAACTGTGAGACAATACACTTCAGTTGTTTCAAGGCCCCCAGTTAGTGGTAATTTGCTATAGCAGCCCTCGGAAATAACACGGTATTTTCATAGACTCTCAGAAATGCTGAAGTTGCAGGCAGCGTGTCTTCCCTTGGAGATGGGCACCCTTAAAGAGCTGCATTCTCAGAAGACAACAGCAGAGCTGGAAGTGACATTGTACGTATCTGAAAACTCCCTTGTTTTGCAGACCAGCTAAACTGAGATGTGGAGAGGTCAGGTCATTTTTACAGGACCTCTAATCTCCTAATTCTTTACAGGAAGAGCCCCACCTCCCTTCCCCCTCCCCAGGCCCCTGCAAACACATTCCCAGACCTGTGCAGTCATAGGAGCAAGACAATATTTATTGTTGTAAGTCCAAGGTAGATTCAATCTCCCCTCACCCTGAAGCCCTCTCCTACAGTCTTCCTCACTTTCTGCAGGGACACATGGCACTGACCTTGACATGAGCTGTGTGACTTGACAATAATGCCTGCCCACAAGGAGATTAGCCCTGTATAGCCACAACCCCATTCAATTCAACATCCTTATTAGAGAAAAGAAGGCTTTCTGAGTCAGCCCAGAAGAGCCACAAGGCAAGCAGAGGTAGTTAAGGCAGCTCCGTGGAAGATGAGTGATGGTACCTGAATTTGAAGGCAAGCAGCTGGAAGCGGACTGGCAGAGTAACCAGAGGAAGAAGATCCTGAAGCAGCAGTGATGTTTCTATGAGTGAGATTAGGGACAGAGCCTGGGGACAGGCAGAGGAGTGAGGAAATGAGAGTAGGTTCTTATGACAGAGAAGACCCTATACGTGGGATATCAGTAATAGCCCCTTGGTTCTTGGTGCTCAGAGGACTGTCATTTGCCTGAGAGGACCGGGTGGAGAGGTGGCACCTTGTGCTACAGCGAACTTTGCCCCTTTGGCCCAGTCTTAGGAGGCAGAAAATGAACTGCGAGATTGGCCTGGGCACCTGCCTTTCATCACCATGCTCCCTTTCTGGACTTGGCTGAGGCCTCTCTTTCCACACCTCCATGTCACCTGGGTGCCAGGGAAGAAAACAACTAAGCTGAACCCTCCCCAGAAAGCACCCTCACTGTTGGACAGGTCAACGGGACACAGTGTGAAGCCACATGGACAAAGCCACCTTGTCACCCAGCAGCATGTCAAGGTTCTTTTTACCACAGACTTGAATGTCCAGAGGACAGACCCTAGCAGATGGGTGGTGGCCTTCTTTTGTATTAAAACATGAATGACAGTTGAAATAACCTGTGCTTTTTAATTTGAAGAGGGAAGACAATTTGATTTGTAAAATGAGTTTGCAGCAGATAGGGGAATGAGTGAGCCTGTTTGGTTTTCCTATCGTTTTTTTTGGTTTCATATTATGCGACATGATTAAGAGGAGAAGTTGTTCATGGAGAACTACTCCGTGGAGGTGCGACTTCCGAGTATCATGATTTCTCTGGCCTCAGGTTTCGTTACAGAACTGTGAGTGACAGAGAAGAGCCTTATATGAGGGAGCATCACTCATGTACACACCCCTCTTTGAACATCCATGCCATGTGCGGTTTATTGGCTTTATTCCCGTGAACGCTTTTAAACTCTTCCAGCACTCTGGAAAGTAGGAAAAGCTATACGTACCCATCTTCGAGGTGAGGGGAGCGAGAGAGGTTCAAGTACCTGGTTAAAGCTTAGCTCCCAGATTCACACCCAGTGTCCATCCTCTGGACCAGTTAGCCAAGAGGAAGTATTTTTAAAGTATTAATATAATTGTGTACTAATAATTATACTAGTAATCTTAGTTATTAATATATTTAAACATACTATAGCATACTATCAATGGCACAGTTATGTTTATATGAATAAGTTACTCATCAATATATTTATATGTTAATAACTACTATTGATGTCAGTTGTTAAATATATATCTCACAAAGGCTGTCTCTGAGCGCTGTTCGCCTGTGGAAGCCTGCTCTTAGAGGGCAGAAGAGCAGGCCACCAAAATAGGTGACGGTACATTTTTAAATTAAAAACTTATTAATTATAGACTAATGATTATATTATTCATCTTAATTAGTAATATTTATATATTTATGTAATTAAACATGGTTATATAGCCTATATAGAGATATATTAACATTTATGTTATTAACTTAATTATCAAGATACCAGTAACTGTACTATTGATCTCAATTATTAATATACTTGCATTTTATTATTTATTAGTGGTTAAATTATCACATACATCTTTTTTTTAGGTTAATTTTATTGAAAGAATAGTGCATTATAACATTATAAAGGTTGAAGGTGTTAATCATAGTAAACAATTTAAACGTCATCAAAAACATTGCATATGCAGTGAAGACATACTCACACTTTATAACTATGTAAAATGTTTCTATAGAAATGCATGTGCAGATTTATACTAACATTACCAACTGAATTTTAATCTGTCAGTTACATAACCTTAAATCCATGTATTGGCTATCCATTTTGTCTGGTCAATTCCATGAATAAATACAAGCCTTTCAAAACAATATTTTAAATCAACCAGCAATTTTTATTTAAAAAAATATGAAGAGAATAATTCTTATTTAGCCTATTTCAAATTAAGAGTTCTGCTTTTCTTGATCCTTGGCAATGCAAACAACATTAGAGTGGAGAAATGGATAAAGTTTCCTATATTTTCTTTTGCCCTGTGTTTATGAAAAGGGGGACAATGTCAGGAGGGGTGTGACAGTGTGGTCCTGTGTTTCCTGGGTTCTTGAAAGAAAACTGTCTAAATCTCTCCTGATCCTGTGTTGTTTTCCTGCTGATTAAGCAGAAACTACCTTACGCCACGTTGAATGTAGAGAAACACCCAGGGGTGCAGCTCAGGTTTCATTAAGCAAAGCCCTCTCAAGGGAGTAGTGGGAGAACCAGGAGCTTGTGTGAAGTCCTGGTCCTTTTCCCGCTGAAGACTAGAAAATATAAATGAGCACTCCGTTTTGGCCAGCAGACATATTTAGGTCATCATCTCATTCTTTTGTGTTCTTTTTTTTGTCTCCCAACAGGGAAAAGCTTCACTCTGACCATCACCGTCTTCACAAACCCACCACAGGTCGCCACCTACCACAGGGCCATCAAAATCACAGTGGATGGACCCCGAGAACCTCGAAGTAAGTGACCCCCTCAGGGCTGGCACATCTCGGGGCTGGACTGTCAGGGACACTATCCCAGGATCCTGGATCTCACAAAGGCTGTCTCTGAGCACTGTTCGCCTATGGAACCCTGCTATTAGAGGGCAGAAGAGCAGGCCACTGCAAGTGTGTGTTAGGACCATGTCAGGACTGTGAGCCTAAGGACTAGTCCTTCCAAAACCAGGCAAAATTCAATAGGATCAGAAACAAGCTGCATGAAGGATGGTCAGCACAGGGTGGTCACAACAGGCCTGAGGGTCCGAGTAGAACACAACATGCTGATGACCACTTGTTTTGGCTCTTTCCTCATCTTTTAAGGCCAGAGATGAAAACTATGGCAATGACCCTTTTCTTTCTGTCGCACAGATCAAAAATCTTATTACAGGGCTGTTTAAAATAGAGACTGGGCAGGCGGAAGAGTGCCTGGGGGAACCAGTAAATATAGATAGTTAAAAAAAAAGAACAAATCCAGCTCCTGTGAGGAAAGCTTTTTCAGAAAGGAGTGCAGTTGTTTAGTCTGCAGAAAAGATGTCTTCACGGTGACTTAATGACTATCTTTGAGTAAACACAAGAGTAACACTTTTTTCCAGAACCGCACCCTTCCTTCGGATGCTGGGTTCCAGTCCGGACCTTGACGCTGACTGGAGCCCAGCTGGCATGTGCCTGCTTCAGACCTATCAGGTCCCCATGGAAAATCCACATGTTCTCTTCTCAGGGACAGGGAATTTCAAAGGAGGGCTTCATACCTGCCCCAAAAGCTGAGATTCAGGGGCTGAGGCAATAAAACAGACTGGTTAAGAATGAGGACTTTGCGGGCAAACCAGGGGAGTGCTGGTTTCAGCACAGCCTTGATTTCCTTATCTGCAAAAGGGGGATAAATGAGCACTTTCATTATAAGACTGAATGAGACAGCGCCTGGGCCTGGTGCAGAGAATGTGCTCAGAAAAGGGTAGGCTCCCAGCAGAGCGTCCCTGTGAGCTTCTCTGGCTGCCACTCACCCAGACAATCCATGCAGAGGCCTCCTCACTGCAGGGATCCCTGTGATGGCCTGAGGAAGCCCTGGTTGTCACTCCCTGGGGTCACCCTGTGGTCACCCTGTGGTCACTGTGCTGTGGGAGTCTTTCCTGCAGTCCTGGCCACAGCCTCTCAGTGTCATCACCACCTGCTAAAACCATCCCTGGTGCTCCTCAGCTTCCCTGATGCCCACACAGAGCCACCAGTTTCATCCCCAGGATGTGGTTTCATTCACAACCCTGCCTTCATTCCAGTGGCCCGGCTGCATGACTCCCTCCCCTTCTGACCTAAATTTTCCCTTCTGCTCTTTTTTTTTTTAAGTCTGTGGAGAGTTTCTGGCCACATCCAGAGGCAAGAACTCTGAGACTTCGTAGCATCCCCTGGTTCCAGTGTATGTGTGGAAGCCAGCCGCAGACACAGGCCAACACAGACACAAGCAAACTCAACCTCAGAAATGTCCAAAGTTGAATGACAAGTGCCAGACTAGCAAAATCAGAGTGTGTCAAATCCTGTGTCAAAATCAGAGACACCTGTCAGTGCCTGCACCCATATAGCAGAGCAGAGAGCAAGCGGGTTGAGCTCACAGCAAGACAGGGGCCTGAGGAAATTGACTTTGAGGGTGATTCCGTTTCCAGCAAGTTCTCTCAGGAGGCCTTAGAATATCTTTAATAGAAGCAGCCACCATCCCATGGGCAGCTTAGATACTAGTGTGCCTGGAAGAGGAAGATGAATCCAGGTGACCCCTTACTATGCCTTCACTTCAGTTACTGCCTTGTACATCAGAAAGGAGGGGCTAGCAAGCAGCGGTGGCCTCCGAGGAGGACGTGTGATCGCAGTGGCACATGCCCCCACATACCGCTACTCTTCCTTCTGTTTATAATTCTGAAACAGTCATTACAGGAGTGGCCCTTGGACAGACAGGAGGGATTTGCTTCAATGAGGCACCTGTTTTTAGGGAGCCTTTCCTGCCAAATGGAATTTAAGATCTAGGGGAAAATTAAATGGGAGGTAATATGTACAAGTATGAAAAAAGAGATGTGGTGGCCCCGGGGAGACAGTTCAAGAATCCCAGGGCACTTAATTCTGCTGATTCTTCTATTATACCCTCTGATGCAGGGGGTCATCACTGCTCATTTAGTGGGCTGTTTCTTCATTAGTTAAAGTCTTGATTCTTCTTTTTGATGAAACCCTTCACAGATGCTAGCTTTTGGTGGTATTGTTGTTTAATGAGAAATTCATACAGGATTTCTACCCCCCCTGTTTTGGGGGTGGGGCAGATATAATAATGTAATTGATGTAGGTTTAAGGTGCACAGCATAGTGATTTGATAATTGTGTATATTTTGAAATGATTATTCAATAAGGGTACTTTTAACACATCCATCACCTCATATAGTTAAAATGTGTGTGTGTGTGTGTTGAGAACTTTTAAGGCCTACTCTTTTAGCAACTTTCAAATATGTGATCTAGTATTGTTGACTATATTCTGACTATTAAATTCCCAGGATTAATTCATCTTAGTTAAAAGTCTGTATCTTTTGACCACCTTTGCCTATTTTCCGCCACACCCTCCCCATTGCCTCTCCCCAGCTTCTGGCAATCATCAGGCTACTCTCTGTTTCTCTGAGTTAGGTTTTCTTAGATTCTACATATACATGAGTTGAGACAGTATTTGTGTTTCTTTGTTTGCCTTATTTCTCTTAGCATAAGGTCATCAAGAGTCATTCATGTTGTCATTAATTGGCAACACTTCATTCTTTTTTTATGACTGAAAATTTTTCACATATATATATATATATATATACACACACATAAATATATATGTATATATATGTTGTCCTTATCCATTTCTTTATCAGTGGACAGTTAGGTTGTTTCTGTATCTTGGTTATTGTGAATAATTCACAGTAAGCTACTTTCTAAAGAACAGGCATATCTTGGAGATATGGCAGGTTTGGTTCCAGACCACTGCAATAAAACTAATGTTGCAATAAACTGAGTCACAGTAATCTTCCCTTTTCTCAGTGCATATAAAAGTTATGTTTGCACTATCCTGTGGTATATATAAAGAAAACAATGCATATACCTCTTAATTAAACATGGCACAAGACAGGAAGTGAAGCGATGTCATTGGAAAAAATGGCACCCAGTGACTTGTTCAATGCAGGCTTATCGTAAACCTTCAATTTATTGAAAAAAGAAATATCTACAGGACATAATAAAGTGAAGCACAATACAATGAGGTCTGAATGCAGCATTAAGAGAGACCACTGATGGTAAATCAGTACCCTCAGACAGTATCAAAGCTATCAGTTAATAAGACCTCCCCAGTCTCCTCTATCAGAATGGTACCATGAATTCTTAGTAATTGTGGCAAAATAGTCCTGATACCACCAAGCTGAGTGTTTTGAAAAGTTCTCTTATTTCATGACAGCAAAGCCTCTGAGAACCAGAAGGGTCCTGAGAAAGCTGAATCCCCCCTTAGAAAGGGAAAGCAGCCCTAGAGGAGTAAAATGATTTTCCTAGGTTGGAAAAAATAGCTGGTGATGGAGCCATGAATGGAATGAAGTGCTCCTGATGCCTTATCCTGTATGCCTGTCCACCTGTCTGTCCATCAGTTCATTCTCTTCTCTCTCTATACCAGGATGTCTATACATCATCTATTCCAAACTCTCTGGCCTGACCTCAGTGTCCTTGTTTCTGAAATGAGAACTTGGTTTATGACTCCTCAAATCCATCCCAATGCTGATTGTCTAGAAGGGGATAATAGCAGTGCTGGTTGCAAGCATGGAGCCTTCAACTTGATCCCTGTATGCAAAATAGCAGAAGGAAAACTTATCTCATCTAATCTGTCACTGAGATTGTGATGAAAAGGACTAAGGCATAAAGAACCATGCCATAGCCCACCAGTCATCCAGACTGATGGGATAACTGGGTGCTTCCCACCCACTTTCATGGTTCTCAGTAGTAAAGATGTAGCAAAAATGGTGTATTCTAAAGAGAAATAAAAATGCTTTCTTTATTTCCAAAGACAACTTGCTCTTTTACAGTTACTGAGCTGCCACTTAATGATTCACAGTTTTCCTCTTATTCCATGGGATTTTTTTTTAAAAAAAACCTCAGACTAATGGAGGACTTATTGTTGAAAACTTTCATTTATTGTGGAGAAATCACCTTTGGAAGGTATGCTCTGCAGTAATCCATGGTTGCAAGCCCAGGGGGACTTATTTTCACAGTTGTAGGTAGAATGCAAGTAGTTTGTAAACATATTAAAAGTTCTTCTCTTTCAGCATAAAAGAGTGAAGGGACTTTTTCAGAAAAGGAGATTTGAGAGCTGTTTTTATGTTCTTTTTTATATTTCAGGGAATCTTATGGAAAACTCAGCCCTCAGCACATGTGTCTATAACATGATAATATCGAGATGTCAAAGTATGTTCTCTGCAGATATTTCAGGACATAATTTGAATGTGGGAAGTAGCTCAGTGCCTTGAAGGATGATGTTTTTGCTAAGGAGAAGTGGAAGATAGCATATAGTTGGGACTCTGACTGACTCATTGGGTGGGGGGGCATCCCACTGTCGTGGACTGGACAGTCATTCTGATGTCACAAGCCATCACCTGTCTGGCTGAGTATCCATTACATCTGGAACACTGAGTAGCCTAATTAAAAATTGAAAAGCTTCATAGAGCAAATACTGACCATTTCTGAGATAGCCTCTGCCCTCAGGTTGGAGGAGTCCTTCACAGAAACTGGGATGCGCTTGATGTTCACAACTATGACAAGCTGAGTGAATCTATTATCTAAAATCTTTAGAATCAACAACAACAAAGAATAAATAAAAAATCCTTAGAATGGGCGATTTTCTGGATTTCTTGCCAGCTAACTTTTATTTTTTAAAAAGGCAGTTATCATTAAAGTAGGACAGTTGAAGGGCCTGATTCCCCATCACTCAGTTGCTTTGTTAAGTACTTTTTGAGAGTTGAGAGTACATCACAAAATATGGTTTTCTTCTATGATTTTGAATGTAAATAGCAAATCTATTATATATATATATACACACACATATATCTACATATATGGAGGGGGTGGAGGACAGATACAGTCTCCTTAATTATATATGTAAATATGTTTTAAGCAAAAAAGAAGAATTCATGACAAGTACCTGTCAACTTTTAATGGACCTAAAAATATTTGAAATCAAGTTTCTCCAGAAAAGTGTGGGATGAGCAGAAACATTTACAGATTGCTCTTATAGTTGACTAATATGCAGTTCTTTTAAAAATATTATCTTCTCTAAATAATAAAAATACCCAATAATAATAATCATTATTATTATAGCTGACACTTACATGGTACAAAGTTTTGTCCAACACTGTTCCAAGTATTTGGCACATATTTTGATTGGTAGAATCTTCAAGAGAACAGGTCGGGATATGGAAGCAAAAAGAAGTTAAGTGCCTTGGTAAAGGCCACACAGCTCAGAGCCAAAGTTGAAACAAAGCTGCCCAGACAGCAGACGCCAATGTCTATTTTTAAGAACTGTGCTAGGTGCTCCTTGAATGCCGTTCCACTGAAATTTGCTTCAGAACTTTGTTATTAGGCGTGTTTATCAATACATTTCAGGTTCGAATACAGTGTTCTTGGAGAAAGCAGAGCCTTGGACTCTTGGCAGTCATCAGTTTGTGCTGATGGGAAGGAATCCATGTGTCCTCTGGGCAGGGCTGCAGGGAGGCAGTCACTATGGCCACAGGCTGACGACTGGCTGTGTTCATCACCAGTATCTTCTTCGGGCCTGTCACTGGGGCCCTGAAGCAGGGAGGGTCACACATAAACTTCCCTTTCCAGTGTTGGTATATAAGAAAGGTGACTAAGCGTGACAAAAATGGCCACTAAGTGAACAGTTCAAGTCTAGTTCCCTTTTGTCAAACGGCTTCCTAGGGGACCCGTGTGCACCGTGTACAGCCCACTGGGAGGATGTATTTCTGTGTCATTCTTTGTTCCTGACTGATCAGTGGCACAGAGAGTGTGTCGTCTGTGAGCTCAGGGCTGTGATATCAATCTACGATCTCTTTGTTCACTGGGCATTGCTTCAAGTCTTTCCTCCAGGTATGGAACAGTGATCTACTTAATCCCTTTTCCTTTGGAGTCCTGCAACACCAAATTTGGATTTTATTCTTTCTATATGAAATCTTAATCCACAAAAGAGGGGAAAAAATGCTTTCTTCCCTCCCACCCAGATGTAAAGTAGGAGACAGAGAGTCAAGGACAAAAGAGTGATCTACCAAAGTATAACCCTTTCCCCCATTTTGAAAGGCATTTCTTCTCTAAGGTGGACATTCTGGGATGGTCTCTGCTGGCACGTCATCCCCATTGTGCTCAGCTCCTGCCTAAATGTTTCCAATTAATTTTGTTCATTCTTTTTTTAGACCAAGAAGAATGTTATATACGTAAAGATTTCTCTGATCCTTTAATTTTCAGTGGACATAAATCAGATTAATTTCTGAAAAGCGGACCCTGGAGGGGAGGGTATTTCTGTTCCTAGGAGCAAGGATAACTCACCTGACCAGCTCACTGAAACTTGGTTAAGGCCTCTGACCTCTTGGCAATTAGTTACATCTTATACAGAGCCACTAGAATTTTTAGATGTCATTTGTATGGTTGCAAAAAAGGAAGAAAAAAGTTCCTTCCAGGTGAGAATTCAAAGAAATAATCTAGGTACTTTCTCAGTCTAGTGTAGGAGACAGGGAGCAGGGGGAGAAGGAAGATGAACTGATACCTAAAACACTATCTTAAATTTTTCTTTCTCTGAACTCATTGCAAACTCCCATCATGACTTTGAATGCCAAAACCCAGTGAGGTTGAGATCTGAACTAATATATCACAGTTCTTATTAGAAGTGAGCATATGAAGTGCTAAGAAAAATTCCTGTCTGCATTTAGGCTTCCGTTTTCCAATCTTAAAACATTTAAAAAGGTTTCTGGATCCTGAACTCGGGGACCTGGGTTTCACACTGGCGCCACCAGACCAGTAAGTGTAAAATTAGGCAATTATCTTAAGTACTTTACTCCTCACTTCCTCTTCTGCCCTACCAGGCAATGGGACAGAGATAATCTCTAAATTAGTTCTCACTCAAAAGGGGTAGCAAAACAGTGTCAAAAGTATAGCACCATTGGTTTCCCACAAACAGGGCCCCTTCGAGGCCTTCTTCCCTGGGTAACACTGTCCTACACTGCATCAGAAATAGCCACAGTGCCTGGGAGGTCTGATGTTGGGTATCATTTTTACTGTCCATTTTTTAAAGGGCTTTTCATTTTCTATGGCCCTTTCTCTGTCTCTCTGCATCAATGTGATTGCAATGGGGAGGGTAAGGGTCCCATTTGTGCACTTGCTAACTTTGTGGGTGACCATCCTAGGTGAGGGGCTGGCCTGGCCGCACCTCCCTAAGCAAGGGCAGAAGCTGTCCTTCAGCAGAAGCTGGGAGTAGGTGGCCTCCGTGAAGCTTAGAACCGTGCCTAACACCGTGCACATTGGGAGGAGGGAGTGATTATTTGTCTTTAGTCTCAGAATACTTTGGAAATGAGAAAGTGATAAATAAGACAACTGTGATTTCTAACTTTAAAAATTCATGAAGTTGCTGTAATGTTGCAATTTTTAGACATTTAATCAAACATTTATAAAGTTTGAGTTCCTTTTTCAATTTTTGTTTTGTATTTAAAACCAGTAAACTCTCTTTCCTGACATTTTTATGGACCCTGAAACATCCTAGCACTGTTCCTAAGTCCCTCGTGGGCAAATGCTGCTGACTTTGTGAACCTCACATTAGTGAGAATTGGGCCTCCCCGTGGGCCTCATTGAAGTTCTGCTTAAATACATTAAGTAGAAGCTTCCTTCCATCTAGATCTAGTTTTCTGGGTTCCTTTGCTGTAACTTGCCATTTTTGTGTTCTCTTGTTTTTCCCATGTTCTTTTTCTTTATAAACTTTCATTAGAAAAATTTCTTTGTTTGCTGTGAAAAGTTGATAATAATGAAGGGGTAGATTAGGTATAACCTGCTACTGGGGTCACCCCAGTATTCTCAGGGTATCACATGACACTGATATTGGTTACCTGTGAAATGCCTTCTTCATAGTACAGGTATCAAATTGTTTGTCTGGTAAATTATACAGGGTCACTGGGAAAATTCATTATAACCATCAGACAGCTATTCTGAATATACATGTATAGCTGAAAGACCAAGTAAAACACAGTTAAGTACTCAAAGCAAAGTTTTTTCTGTTTGCTTATTTTTTAAAGAAGGCAATAGAATTAATCCACCAATTCCCTAGACCCCTATAAAGTAAGTTAATGGCAATACATTGGTTTGGTACTTCCATGGTTTATATATACTCAGGTCCCATTAAAGTAAGTATTGACTAAAACTCAGATTGGTACCGAAATCTTTTAGTTGGCTTTCACATGCTGAAATGTCAAACTAGTGTGATTCCATTTGTTGGCTTGGTTTGGTTTTTATTCCCCATGGCTTAGAAGTCAGTCTTTTGGTCACTTGAGATGAAAACTAAACATTTGAAATAAGTAAGTTCTTAAGAATGATATGCATTTGTGACTCTTTTTAGATTGGTTTCTGGTATCACCTTATTTACTTACTTTTAAAATGGTTTTATAATATTTCACACTCATTCATTTTAAAGAGCTGCGGAGAAGTATACATGATCACAGCCTTCAGTTTGTCTCTGACATTGCTAAGAGGACACAGTGCTGAGTTGCAGAAAGGAAATAGGGCATTCTGAGCCCAAAGGAGCGAGTGAGAAAGGAATTTGGAACCAGACCAAGCTGGCCTTGTCTGATCCCTGCTACTCACAAGCTGTCAATCTCCCCATCTGCACAGTGGGCCTAACTGGGGGAGGTAGGATTGAATGTGACCTCCAGAAAAGCAGGCTGGAGTGGAGTTTGGCAACCCAAGTATGAGCTGGCTGCCTGCCTCTTCTTCCTGATCAGAGGAACCTCCCAGCTCAGTCTCCTTGGGCACAAGACCAGGAGGATGCCTTGCCCATCTTGGGGAGTTCTTGTGTAAATTGACTAAAGTAACACATATAATGACAGCTGGTGCCTGGCTCAGAGGTCCTGCTTTTTTTATTAAATCACATGCCTGGACCCTGGTAGGTCCCTTTGCCTTGTCCGAATCTCTTACTAGGGAAACAAGTGAAATTCTGCCCAGCTGGGCAGATATTTGTCATTGCTAACTAATTATGAAAAAAAAAAAAAAAATCCTGGCAAATCTGACCCTCAGTACAATACAATACAATACAATACAATACAATGGCTTTTTCTTTTTTCTTTCTCTCATATTATTAACTTCAAATACTAAGTCACTGAGCCAACTAATTTATTCCTCAGTGAAGCAAAGCCATGTTAACCATATTGCCCATCTTCCTTGGGAAGAGGCAGTCTTTTTTGTCGAACTAAGATTTTATCAAAATGTAGTTGTTTCTTTTTTTCTTTTCTTTCTTTCTTTTTTTTTCTTAAAGAGAAGAAGGAAGGCAAGAAGGAATGAAAGCAAGCAGGCAGAAAGAAAAGAAGAAAAGAGGAGGAAAAGTATTTTTTTTGTTTCATTTTTGGTTTTTCACCCAGATTGCAAGCCTAGGGCCTTGGGCTTTGCATGATCGGCAGGCCATCTTCTCAACCACCTGAGTCACCAGGGCAGACCTAAAATGTAGCACCCTTGCTATTGTGTGGTCTGCCAAGACTCTTAACAACCAGAAGCTTCCACTGGGCCATCTATAAAATGGGAATGATGACATGAGCTCTATACATAGCTATTTTGAATGAATTAAGATACTACAAGGTGCTTTGTGTGTAAACAGTCTATATGTTAAATAATAGAAATATAATAGATATGTAAGTAGAGAAAAAGATAATGGAAACATTTTCATTGTTTTGTGTGTATTGTACAAAAATCTTAGGGATCTTAAGTAGGACAATTATTGGTTTCTTGAAGGTAGATCTTATCTTATGTCTTTCAAGACTGATGAGAAGAAAATTGTAGGGAAAACATAGAGACATCTAAATCAGCCTCTTTTGAAAATTCATGCTTTAGGAATTTTATCTTTATTGTTAGAATATCTTTTTTCTTTGCCTACTACAATAAGCAACCTAGACAGTTAAAAGAACTCAGCTTTATTTTAAATATGTACTCCTTTCCCAAAACCAAATAGTTTTTCTTCTATAGCTCTATTCCATTTTCCTTCAATGAAGCACTTATATGTACAGCCAGAGACTGGGGAAGAGTCCTGAAGCCTGTGAGAGCCTTCCTAGTGCATCTTGCTGAGTTCTTACTCCTTTTTTTTTTTTCACTTGTGGCTTTTTATATATGCTGCTGTATGAGATTGCTGGATTAGATTTCAAGGAGGTGAAATGTTACACCCTGGAGCCTTAATGCCAGTTTTAGCTGCTCAGAGGTTAGGCTCCCCAGGCTGCATAGGCCAGCCTGCTATCCTGATCATTTGCTGTCAGGCTGCTGGGAGCAGATTCAGAGAAACTCCTTCTATTCTTTGGGTGAATCAGCCAGTCTCAAAATAAATAGGTGGCAGAGTGCAGTGAGAAAGAACTGGAAACTTCTGAAATTTGAGTCTCCAGGGCTGGGCTGTTCTTGGGAGCCACTCAGTTGAGCTGGAAGAGGAATCCTGAGCCGTGGGCAAGGGAGTGGCAGCCTCGTGGAAAGTCCTCTGGCCTGGGAATCCTAGGCTCTGGCCCTGGCTGGCTCTTCAGGGTTCAGTCCACACCCCCTCTTAGAGCTTCAGTGTGCTGATTTGCTGAAAGACAGAGGGAGAGGGTTTGATGATTTTAAGATCTTAGCTCCTTCTAAAAGCAGGATCCTGTGTCTGTAGGAGCAATTGTACTTTCAAGGACTCAAGTGCTGGGGAAGGAGAGCTGGACCTGGAGAGATGGGGCTGGGAGGATGGGGAGGGGAGGGTCAGATGGAGAGGGGTATGTCTACTCCCACCCAGGCTGGGAAAAGACATGAATAAAGGTCCACCCCATAGTGACATGCCATAAGTAGAGGAAATCATCCTAACTAGATTTCGCATGACTTTGGGAACATTAAAGAATGAAAAAAAAGCCACCCTTCTCCCACAAAGTACTCCATTGTGCTAGCCACAGAGCCTCAGCATGGCCGATTTCCTGAAGCTGGCCAGTCGGAGACCTTGGTGTTAATTCTTCAGCCAACTGAAAATGATGGTTTATGTCCTGTTGACTTAATTGTTGGATGTTCCCGAGCAAGGCTGGCTCCCGCTGCTCTCCTTGCAGCATGATGGCTGTTCTTCATTACCTGCCCTACCTATCTTCACAATCTAGCCGCAAACAGCTTTGGTTGACCACACCACTTCCCTATTGAAAGTTAATACTGTTTGACTCATTCTGTGTTACTAACCTGAAGCCAAAGAAAACAAGCTGGAGAATACCCAGTTTGTTGAAGCTTGGAAAGCTCTCAGAAGCCCTGCTTTCAGAGCCCTATACAGTAGCTTTACTATCTCTCACTCTTGCTGCAGCTGCAAAGAAAGCGAAGAAAGCAGAAGTGATTTAAAAGAATGTAAAAAGTTGGGGGTGGGGAAAAGACAGGGAAGGAGTCTCGGGTGGGGTTCCCCCTAGGGCTGGGAAAGGCTGGAGTGGCTGCAGCGTTTCTGAGGGCTCTCTCAGCACACTGAGATGTTGCTGCAGAGGAGTACTCATACAGAGGAGGGACTGTTTGCCCTCAGGAGAGAACGTTCCAAACGCTCACTGAAAAGGCAGTTCTCCTATTGTACTGGGAACAGAGCAGAGCTGGGAAGCTGGTCTCACCAAGCCAGCACTTCACAGGCAGCATCCCAAGACAGTGAGCAAAGAGAAGTTCCATCCCTTCTAGATCTGGAGAGGAATAGAGGCTCCACGTTTGTAGGGAAGTACTGACAGTCTTCTCATCCACAGCTGTCTGAACAGGGGCACTGGTGTGTGGGAATAGAGCTTTCCCTCCAACATCACCAGGCAAGCAGTGGCCCTGCTCTTTAGCACCACGATGTGGCTCTTTGGGAGACCCAGGACAATAGCCACTTGCCCAACTCAGGCCCCTGGGAAGAGGGCATGCTCCTTCTCAGCTGTCTATTGACCATGGGCAGATAAAAGTTAGTCTGAGTAGAGCCTCGGTCCCCAACAGCCCTAATGCTTTTTCTCCACTGAAAGTAGTGCTAACAGCCTGTTGAACGCTGCTCGTTATTCTTGGCCTTCTCACGAGTAAGTGCTTGGAGCTGGTAGTGGCCAGGGTGCCACCATCCTTTTTTCCAACCAGGTCTCACTCATAGTCCTTTAATAGGACTTTGGCCCCTCGGGCTCCTGCTTACAGGAGCCAGCCCAGAACTCCCCTGGACACTTAGAAAGAGCAAATTAAAGATCGCATCCTCCTATGGGCCCAGAACCAGCAGGCAGGCCTGTTAAGAATGGGAAGGAATTTCCTAATCATTTTTTAGTACAGAGAAAAAGAAATCCTACGTATGTTACTGAGTGCACAAGCCAGAATAAAGTCTAGTGCAGGAAAGGCACATTCATGATCACTCACTCATTCATTCACCCAGCATTTATCAAGCTTCACCAACCTTGAAAGGGCCCTCAGTTTACCTGGTCCTGTGGGAACACGCTACTCATCTCTGTCAGGCAGTGTGGCCTCTCCAGTGCGGGAGGGCGAGCAGAGACCTGGGGCCATAAAAGACCTGTGTGGACAAGAGGAAGGCTGAGCAAATGATGAAGCGGTGGAGTTTATGGACCTGGGATGGTTTTCTGCTCCCCCAGGCCTTGCCTGCCCAGCCTAAGGCTGGCTCTCAGAAGCTCCAGGAGCCACGCTTCTGAGTCAGCTCGCCTCTCAACATGACTCCTACGCTGCAAGCAAACTCACCCTTCTGAAGTTACTTTCCTTTAAAAAAACAACAACAAAAAGTTTAGTGAAGGCAAATAGATTTATAACATTATATATGTTTCAGATGTACAGTCTTAAAATTCAACATCTGTATAGAAAATTCGTTTACATCCACCACGTTACACTCAGCCCCTCTACACTGCCTCCTCCCTCCTGCAACCCAAGTGACATTTCCCTTAGAGGAGCCACAGGGGCAGAGCCACTCATGTTTAGTGCTCACCATGCTGCAGTTACCAGTCGCATACTCTTTGTTATCCAGCAGGGTTCTCTTATGGGCTGGTACAGAAGAAAGACTTTGAACTTGTAAGCTTTCTGCAACCTCTTAGAAGGCTGCCTCCACCGCCAACCTCAGAGGGATACCTCTGGTCAGGAGCAAAAGAAAGCAGACAGGTCCTCTGCCCGAGGCTACAATTACCTTCTTAGTCACCAGACAGAAACAACAGGAGGTAACCAGTGATGACAAGGAGGACAGATTTTGCTACTGTGCAGTTAGGGAGGTCTGGCTCTCAGAGTGCATGCAATTGAGCAAAAAACTCCACTGCCTGTCACTGTAGGCCTTGAACCAATGGGAACTTTATTTTGTGTCTGTTTTGTCCCAGGAATTTAGGGAGTATGGTTCAGACAGCAAAGAAGGGGCAGGTCCTCTGTGGGCCCCCAGTCTGAAGTCTGTTACTGTCTTGCATTGGACCCAAGTAGCTTTGCCTCTGCATTTTCTACAGTATTCTTCTAGGCTTGTCTGTAGCAGTTATGTCTTAGCTTGTGTCTTCAGGGCAACCATGGGACTGTGTGCGTCTGTATGTGAAGATAAGTGTTCTTTGCTTGTGTGAAGGTGCTGCCTTCAAATCAGCAGAAAACCTTTAGCCAGTCTTTCTTTTTTCACATGATGAAAGAAAAAGTAGAGAAGACAAGTTTTGTAGACACACTTCTAGTTAGTCATGGAGAATGAGACGACTGTGTGTGAACTCTAAATGTTCAGTTATCTTTGTCCTCAATAATTAGTTCTGATTCTTCTAGTCTATTTCACCTGAAAACTTTAGTTCAAACTTCTTTGCCCTAAATAAATTCTATTGTCCTACAGTCTGAGAGAGAACAGTTGGATGGTGCCAATCCTGCAGGAGCTGAAAATTCACTCAGTCAACATCTAGTGAGTCCGCTATGTGCCAATTGCTGTAGGTGCTGGAGAGAGCACTGTGAGCAAAGACTAAATCCCACCTCAGGGAGTTTATAGCTCAGTGGGCACAGACAGACCATCAGCAATGTCAATGAAGCCATGGAGAAACCCAGAGCTGAAGTGCTAGGGATTAACTGGGAAAAGTTTGCAACTTAAACTTGGGAGTTCAGGAATTCCTCAGGAAGAAGATAGAATTTAAGTCGACTTGAATGATAAGAGGGATGTGGTCCACAGGTATCTGGGGAGAGAATATTCTAGACTAAGGAAATGAGCAAGTCAAAGACCCTGAGGCAGCCACACAGGAGCAAGGTGGCCACTATCGCTAGAGCAGAGCAGGGAAGCACACTGTCTGCTTTGTCTTTCAAGTAGGAAAATCACCTTAGAAAATAAGCTGAGCAATGTGAGACGTCCCTCTAACACTGTGCTTTCTGCCATGTTGGGTCCTGCAGAGCCATGGTTCAGAGATACCCCTGAAAGGGACCAAAAGTCTTCCCAACCACATATGTCTCTTAGTGACTCCCTGGACAGTGTCTCCAGGATCCCTAAATCAAAACATATTAGCTAGGAAAGGGTGGCATCCCAGTGGATTTTCCCTAATGATCCGGTATGACTTATCCACCTGTAAGATGTAGGATGCTCTTGGGCAAATGAAATAGAAGCCCCACACAGGGCACTTGGGTGAGGGAGCTCAGACAATTGTACAAGCAGGGTCATGAGTGTTAACCTCAGACTTGCATTCCTCTTGCCACTGATAGGGCATGAGAGAGGGAACAAAAGCTACCATTATTTTCTAACCAATAAGAGAATCAGGGAAATGAGAGCCTAGATTAAAGTTTGGCAGAGGGGCTCCCTTCCCAGCTGCAACCCCAGCCTTTTAGTGATGGTGAACAAGGGAGCATGTCCTTGTTGGCTGGGTAGCAGGAAAGTCTCAGTGAAGGCTCGAGGGGAAAAAAGGAGGGGGTCTGTCATATCCAAATTCACTAATTACTAAGTGTTCAAAAGTCACTGATGAAACAGCAGGAGAAGAAGGAGAATGAGTTCTCAGGACGTGTTATTTAAATCTGCCAACCACTAGCATGCAAAATGAGAGGGCAAGCAGGTAGAAGAACCCCAGATCTAACTGAGCTCTGAAAATCAATTTGACAGCTGAACTTGGGACTGGCTCCTGAAGGCTGAGTATCTGCCAGAAAAAGTCCTAATGTCAAATGAAGTTGTTCAAGGAAGTCCATGCTTAGAGTCATCTAGAAAGAACCAGCTGAGTAGCTAATCGTTACAGATGTAATTGTTATGAATGCTTTGAGTCCCTCAGAATAATCCACCTCAGTCCTTTAATTCTCGGCTTCCAGATAAGAGGCTGAGTAATGAAGAGACTTGCTCTTGTCCACGGGAAAGTTGGGTGGAAAGTTGATTTAGAGTGGAGAGTTCTTAACATCCAGACCGGCAGTCATGTCTCCCTGGTGCCATGTTGTTTTTCTGGCAGAGAGCAGGATTATAGCATCTGGACTAACACTCAATCCTGTGGGCACACAGAGATCTTAACTGCTACATTTCTAGAAAGGAATAATGGGTTCCATGTAGCTCTTTTCTGCTCTTCCCAAAAATCTGTCCCTTGATGGCAGGACAGAAGTGATGTTCCACCTGAGAAATCTGGGTTCACCTTTAGATCAGCCTGGTTACTGAGACTTAAGACTCATTGAGTCATCCCAGGGGTAGCAGGACAGAGATACCACCTCTCGACAGGAGAGACAGGGCATTTTCAGCTGCTCTGTAGATACTGAGGAGCTTAAAAATTAAGAAAAACACCACAAAATAATTATCACCAAAATGAGGCCATCATTTATGCCTGTGCACACTCATCAAAACTCAATTTCCCACACGTGGCCAGTAGGGAGAGGCTGCTGCCACTCACAATCATAATTCCATTATGTTCCTTGAGCAGCAGCATAGACATGGCTGGACCTGATTATAAATTGAGATCCTCTGGGCCCACCCAGACATACCAAGCCAGCATGCCCAGGCACCCTGATGCCCACGCAGATGTGTGAAACCCAACTCTTGATATAGGCCCAGCTCAGTCCTAACTCTCTTCTGTTCTAAGCATGAACTGGGTACAAAAGGAGACTGTAAAGGCAGAGCATGCAAGTCCTTCACACGCTCCGTGGCCCTGTGAGCCATAACCATGTAATACTGTAGCCCTCGCTGTAGGCCTCACCTCTGTTCTCTTGGATGCCGAAAAAAAATTCGTATCTTTAAGTGCCTTGCATAAGAATGTGTGCATTTCGGGGGAGGGGACGTTGAGAGAGTGCACGTTTTCACACCTGCCCTCTTTCTCTAATGGTCTTTGTGAGATTGGGCAGATACCATAACCTCTCTGAACTCCACTTTCAACACCTCCATTGAAAAATAAGGCTGGTTTCTCCTGCCCTCCTTCAGTTCTGAAAAGCTTCAACCTTTGCTGTTCTCTCAGCAAAATGCTATGCAAAGAGATGAGAAAGGAGTGGGCATGTTAGATTACCCATGTTTACATAACATTGGATGATATGTAAACATGCATTCCAATATATAATATATTGATATCTATCTCATTGTATATATTGACATCAAAATCAAATTTTTATATATAACACATGTACAATATATACCTGGGACAATATTGTCCAATATTACATTAGCCAGCAGACTGATAGTTTTGCTGTTAGAAAGGTTTATTTCATCACCTGCAAAGTCACACTCACATCAGTACTGTTAGTTTAAAGTCCTTTTGACACTGAACCTAGAGATCAAACTTATACCAGGAAAAATGAACTGGTCTCTATGCACCCAATTCCTTTTCCATAACTGTAAAGCAATAGCAAATTGAGGAAAGAAAAATTCACATCTTTGTATTCAGATCCATATCATGAGTATCAGATTGGCAAGCATCTTGTGAAATAATATTTATTCTTTTAGAAGATTCATAATATTATATATAGAGAGTGATGTGTAGGCACATACATACAGATAACATCTTTTTGGTAGTATCATTTTTAATATTTTCTTTTTTTCTTATTTATTGTTCCCCTGCAAACTCAGGTCCTTGGGCTATGCATGGTCCATATCCCAGCCACTGACTTAGTGCCTAACTCACCAGGATATACCTCATTGCTATTTGTATATTTTTTTAATAATAATTTTATTATTATTTCTTCTGCTTACAAATCCATACTCATTTAACTATATTGAAATTCCTTCCTGTCTATATGTATTTCACACCTCCCCACCACCAGAATTCCAGTGTCTTTTACCACCATCTTGTTCCCTCTCTCCTTCTCTCCCTCTCCTACCTTCCTGGCAGTCATCATCTTGTGCCCTGTGAATTTTGCTGGGGCTTTTCTCTTATTTATTACATTCCACATATGAGTGAAACAATCCTGTATTTCTCTTTTTCTCACTGATTTATTTTGCTTAACATGAATCCTTCCACTTCCATTCAGATTGTTGCAAAGGGCACAATTTCATCTTTTTTAGTAGTTGCGTAGAATTCCATTGAGTATATATACCATTGCTTATTTATCCATCATCTGTGGTTGGAAATTTAGATTGTCTCCATGTATTGGCTATTGTGAACTATACGTCTATGAACATCGGGGTGCAAATATTTCCCTTATTAGAGATTTTGTATACTCTCTGGGTATATGCATAGGAGTGGGATTGCTGGATGAAATGGTAGTTCCATCTTTATTGTTTTGAGGAATCTCCATACTGTTTTCCAGAGCAGTTTCACTAATTTACAGTCCCATCAACAGTGTAGAAGAGTGTCTTTTCCTCCACACACCCCAAACACTTGTTTCTTGGCTTTTTTAGATAGACCATTCTAACTAGTGTGAGGTATTATCTCATCACGGTTTTTGTTTGCATTTCACTGATGATGAGTGAAGTAGAACATTTTTTTCATCTTCTGTAGGCCATCTGTGTGTCTTCTTTCGATCAGTGTCCATTCAGTTCTTCTACACATTTCTGAGTAGGTCGTAGTCAAGATTATATGAGCTCTTCATATATTTTAGAAATTAAATCTTATCTGAAGTACGTTGTGTGAATATTTTCTCTAGTTTGGTGGGTTACTTTTTGGTTTAGTGATGGTTTCTTTTGCTTTACAGAAATTTTTTAGTTTGATGTAGTCCCAGTGATTTAATTTTCTGTGATTTCTTTTGCTATAGCTACTCTTACCCCAAAGATCTCTTTGACACTGAGATCCTGGAGCATTTTCCTCACATTTTCTTCTAAATATTTTATGGTTTCAGGTCATATCTCCAGGTCATTGATTCATTTTGAGTTAGCTTTTGTGTATGGTATTAATGAGTAACCTAGTTTCTTTCTTTCTTTCTTTCATTTTTTGTAGATGTCTGTCCAATTTTCCCAAAGCCATTTGTTGAATACACTTCCCTTCTCCCATTGTATTACATAGCTTTTCTCAACTGTTCATCATGACACTCCTTTGAGGACATAGCTCCCTAATTTTCCTGCTGAGAATCTATCAAGAAAACTAGTAAACCCATATCATCAACAGGGACAAACATGTTGCTGGAAAATTATTCTCTCTAATCAAAATTTTCCCAAAAAGGTGACAACTTAGCCTTATCTATTTTCCTTAATAAAAGACTATGAGTGACAATGAGAGATCAACAGTGATTTCTCAAAAAAAAAAAAAAAAAAAAAAGTTAGTAATCAGTGAGATAGGCATCCTTACTTAGTCTAGTTTTTTATAACAAAAAACTGAAAACCAGTATCATTTTTCATCACAAGTATCATTGTTTTTAGTGACGCTCTATGAATAGCCATCCCAGAAAACTATAGGTTGTGCATCTTTGGAATGCCGAAGTAAAATTAGGCAGATGGAATTATTTTTCTTCTTTTCTTGCTTTTGACGTTTTATGACTATATATGTTTTAATATTCTAGTCAAGTACTATTTTTAAATACATGAAGAGAGTAGTAGAGAAACAAAATTTTAGATCCTTTTCAACAATGTCTAAGATTTTTCCAGTGAGATGCCCCAGTGTGAAATGTTGAAGCAGCCACTATTCTAAGGACACCCACGTAAACATCCACAATTGACTTCCAACAAGCATGTGTTTGGGGCTATATCATAATTCAGTCAGAAGCTTTGACCTAGGGTTGAATTCCCTATTACCTTCTGAAGCCCAGCACTCAGTAAGGAAGCAGAAAATGAATGTATTAGTGAACATTTTCCTTACTCCTGTATTTAAAATTCAGAGGGCAAATTGACATTTTAATTGCATCCAGATACAGGAAACTGGAGACATAAAGCATTCATTTTCCCCAACCTAAAAGTTTCTCTCGGAAGCGTCTGTATTTCACACAAAATATTGCTATTTGGCACATGAAGTCTGATGGCTTCAGAAAAGAAGAATTAGGTATTCCTTTGCTCTCACTGATAAATGCATCTGAGCCACACCTTTAATTTGATAATGCCTTTCATTTCCCGGTGACTTGCACACCATTGTGAGGAAGGGGCTCAAGATTTCCTGCAAAGGCAATAATGCTCCACTCCCGGGATCACATATGGGAGGAGGCAGAATGAATTCTCCCCCACACACACTCCTCCAAGTCAAACTCAGCCAGAGCAAGACTCTGAGGGCTTAGGAAACAGCTTAGAGTGAAGAATTGTTTTCTCTAAGCATTATGCCCGAACATTCCTGCTAAAGTAGACAGTCATCAGTTAATCTCTGTAAATGACTGCGATTTTGGCAGGTGTCAGTGGTATAGAAATTGCTCACGTTATAGCTTTCTTTTAAGATAGGGTGATGAGGGGGGAACTAATTAAAAAAAGAGAGAAAAAAACAAACTACCTCACGTTGTACCTGGCCACAGCAGAGGCTTACCTGAAAACTTTTGCTCCTGTTTGACGTCTTGGTGACTTGTGGTCTTAACTCCAAAACATGGAACGGTCAGAATGGTCTTAGACATATCATTCCCCTAGATCACCCACTGTCCTTGACACAGTGTTCTTCAGAAATGCTACTGAGTGCCCAAGGAAGGTGAAGTTTTGAAATAGGTACAGATCCTGCTGGAAACCACTGCACCATGACTTCACCAACCCACATTCCTTCAAAGGAGCAGAATTCCCCAGATTCGTGTCCCTGCCTTCCCCCTTGACTCCTCATGCTAAGCTTGTAAAGAGCTGAACTATTATGATCTTAATGGTTTTGAGTTGAAACTGCTTGTTTTTCTGCAAAACAACAACAAAAACCCCTCAGGTATTTCAATCTGACCATCAGGAAGCTGGGAATCTGTCACTGAGAGAGGAGGGAGGACCCCAGGAAAGCTCTGAATTCAGAAACTGAATCACACCAGGACTGACTGAAATAGAATGTTCTCGAAAGAGACATGTCATAGTTCTGAGGTAAAGGGATGACAGGGGTTGTTCCAGGACCTGCCCCTCCAGCCTTTCGCCCACAAGGCCGATGCTTAAAATACTCAGCGGGTAAGAGGGCTCCCATGTGCCGGCCTGCGTGACTCAGGCTGTTTGTGTCAGGTCTGTGTTGTGGGCTGAATCAGAGTCCAGATTTGCCTTGGTGACACATGAAAAGAAGGAGCATTGCATTTGAACTACACAAATATTATTCTTAAGTATTTTTCCTCCTTCTGCAGCCAAACAGGTCTTGTTCATGATAAAATCTCTGCAGTATAGTGGGTCCTTTTTCTGGGCTGGAATTTGAGAGTGGCAACCGTGCCAAGAGGCCCGGCTGTAGGAGGAAACAGCAGCCACAGAGATTTGGAATCATAATACAAGTTATAGAATTTAATTTTATAATTGTCGCCATGGGGAGTTGGACTCCTATGAACGGCTCCCACCCCCACATCCACCCCGGGCTTGGGGAGGGGTGGTCATGGGGCCTCTTTCGAACTGAGACCCAGGACAGGGCATGTGAAAGAACACTTGATATGGCAGCAGCAGGCCGCTTCTCCAACCTTCAAGACCCCTTGACAATCAGGAGGCTTTGTGGACTTGGTCAATGACTCTTTATTCAAAGCACAGGGGTGAGGGAGGAGCAGGAGGGCATGCTCTTTGAAAGAGGAATGAATCACCAGGCCCTCCTGTAGCTATGTGAGTACTGGGAGCCTAGCCCTGCTGAAAAGGTCTGCCTCCAGCTGAAAGATATTTTGATGAAAATTAAGGTCGAACTTGGAGGTCCAGTCCTCCTGGTCAGTTCCTGCAAGTGGCCTCTGCTCATTGCACCCTGATGACAGTGATTTTGACAGGGAACACGGCAAGGACTCAGGCTTACTCCTGAGCCCCCAGGTGCTGGGAGGACAGTCTGGAGGAGGCCCAATACCTTCCTGTCAGTTCTCTCTTATGGGGTTTCTGGGGAAGTCAGCTTCAGGGAAGAGTGTTCCTGAAAAGCCTGCAAGGAGTGGAGATGGAGGGGCTGTGGGGCTGCAGGCACCTGCTGATAACAGGAGGTCAGCCTAGGGGCCATGCATTCCACCACACTGCACTTCCAGTTGGAGGGGCATGCAAACTTCAGGGGCCACCTTTGCGGCCCTTTGCAGGTGGGCTTGCAATGTGGAATGGGGTCCCTATGCCACCTTTCCTCACCCACAGTTCAGTCCACAGTCAGTGGCTGAGCGTCAGCAGGAGTGCACCTTCCTCCCACCAGGGCCACATGCTGGGTATGCCCACTACTTCCTGCCCCACAGAAACAGGGAAGGTGGGTGGATGTGGGCCCAGACTGGGGAAACCCAGTGACCAATGTAAGGACTGGAGCCCAGTCTGCTGTGGAGGCTGCAGCCTGGTTCCTGAGGCTAGCAGGGGTCCAACCTCCAGCAGATCCCCCTGGGGAGAGGGAGGGGAAAGAAGAGAAACCCCAACTTTTAGCAAATCCACATACATTGTCTGATCTCTCCCTCCTCCCACACCCTGCTCCCCCCATAGGACACCGTCAGAAGCTAGACGATCAGACCAAGCCCGGGAGCTTGTCTTTTTCCGAGCGGCTCAGTGAACTGGAGCAGCTGCGGCGCACGGCCATGAGGGTCAGCCCACACCACCCAGCCCCCACACCCACCCCGCGGGCCTCCTTGAACCACTCCACTGCCTTTAACCCTCAGCCTCAGAGTCAGATGCAGGGTAAGTACCTGGAGCCCGCTTTCCTCCTCACCTCTGGGGCAAAACCCACCCAGACCAAGCTAGCCTTTCTGCTGGGTACGGAGGACAGCCTACCCACGGCAGCTCCCGGAACCCCTGGGACCTGGAGTCCGCTACTCAGACCTCCTGAGTCAGATCCTGGGTTCTACCAAGATCCCCAGAGGGAGAGACACTGCCCCATAGCCAACAGAGAGGACATGCAGAGAAACACATCTCTGTGTAGATAGTATCTCGAATTTTTAAGAGTTAACTTTGGCTATGCTGTTTTCTTACTTACCCGTGAGGCTTGAACTCACACACCCACCAAGTTCTTACTGTCTTCAGATTATTTCTGGGGTTTATATCTAAAATGCACTTTGGTTTTTTTGTTGTTGTTGTTATCTTGTTTTTGTTTTAAATATAAATAGTAGAGATTCCTGGATGCCATCACATCAAGGGTATTATTTGCTGTAAGTAAATTTGCAATCAATAGAGAATACAGGTCACCTACCTTCCTCCCCACATGGGGCTACCTAGCAACTGTAAAAAAGCTGTAAAATATAATAACTGCATAAAACTCACTGTGCAAATTAGATAATACACAAAGTTCATTTACACTCTAGAAACCACTGACGTCAATGAGTATTTGCTCTGTGATACCATTTCAAATGTCTGAAATGCAGTCAGTTTCTCTGTGCTGTGCTCTAGATGATATGGTCACAGTAAGATTCCTTTCCCAAAGAAGCAGGCTTGTTAAACTCAAAGGAAAGATAAGCAACACATCTGGGGGAAAGGGCAAGGGGCCAGCAATGACATGACTTGTGCTTCTGGGACAGCAGGAATTCGCTCCCCAGGCATTTTTCTCCATGTGGATTGTACGGTGGGACATACTAGAATCCTAAATTAATAGGGTTTTGCCAGCCAATAGCTCTGTTTGGGGTTAAAGCATGTGGGGCTTTTGATGGTTTGCCTGGTGCCCATGCCGTCAGCACTCACAATGATGTTTCTGAGGGAGGTTCTTTTAATTGAGTGGAAAATCTCCAAAGAAATCTTGCCATAAGGTATGTGCACACAGCTGTTAAGTGAGCTGTCTATAAAGCATCTCTTCTATATACAAACAGAAACCTCAGCCATGGTTGCAGGGGGCTACCTCTCACCCGCAGTCTCATCTGAGGCGTTTTCCCCATGAAATCATTGGTTTCCTGTTGCTTAATAATCATAGGAACATTAATACTTATTCCAAATAGGCATATTGATTTTTTTTTAAGTTCCAAATGCAAGTGGGTATGGCAAATTAGATCAAGTAGCACAGTAAGTGGGGGAGACAGGTTTTGGGTGAAATGATACTTTTCTTCTAAATAGAATAAAAATTCTCAAAAAGATGCCTTGATCTTGTGTTTGGGGCCATTTAAGTTAATTGATGTCATCTTCTGAGCTCCATTTGCAACGACATCAAAGGGAAGATTTCTGTGTTCTTATTCTCTCATTGCATAACTGACCATTTACAGTACCGGGTTGATAAAGGGATCTGCCTTTCTCTACTGATAGTGGAATGGAAAATACGAGGCATTTTTAAAGACAATGAAAGTTGAGTCGAAGAATTTCTGGTGCCCAGTGAATCAAATCTACCTTCTCTCCTCATCAGATAGAGAAAAGACTGGAGACTGTTCAGGAGTCAGCAGTCCTTGGGTGGGGGGTGTCACCATGGACAGGACTTCTTCAGCTCTCTGGAGTACTGTCTGCTTAGCTGAGTATCAGGTTTAACATGGAACATCACCTTTCTGTTCTTCCTTTTAAAAAACTTCTTACTTCTGCCACATCTAAGTGACTTACTTTCAGAGTGCTCTAGAGGTTTAATGCTACTCTAAAAAAAATGTGCCAACCATATCACTACTCTTCTTCCTTTCCCAAATATGATTTCGGTACTTGTAAAATGACAGGAAAAACTTTTAAAAAATTCGGTATCTAGAATATTTTCATGTGAAACTACTTCCCATTTCTTTCCCTTTTTTTTCTCTAAGAAGATGCTATTTTACCCTATTTGGGTTTTGAGTGGCCCCTTAAGATTTTTACAGAAATTAGAAAGTTAGCAAGGATAATAGTACAGTCTCTTTTAGTCAAATCTTTTCTTTTGTTCTCGACAGGTAGGAAAATGGTTATGTTCTAGTATTAGCTGTAGAGCTCCTATATTATATCTGAGAAGACGCTTTATGTAAGAATTTAGTAAGTGTTTATGACTCTCTGAAATGGCAGCTATAGCTGTAAGACTGATATCACAGCAGCAACTCTGTCATACACTCGTGCATATGTATGGTTGTTTTCAGGACTGCAGAAATGGCAGTGATACGCTCTTGAAATGTTGTGGGCTTATGGAGAGCTTGGGAAAACCCCTCTTACTAAGACTCCATGCCTGTCCCTTTACTGGTACTAGTAGAAAATCACAGCTATAAAATGAACATTTCTATTTATCTATGATCAGATGTGCTTGAGAATCAGTCACAATAGACATCTCAGGTTATCTGTAGCAGGGGTACAGATGGAAAAGGGGGCAGGTTGCCATGCCACGAAACCACTGTTTGTTTGTTGAGGTTTTAACTATAAAAAGGCTGAGGTTGATTTCAGCTTCCTATTTTACTAGGTCTTACAATTGAAAATTAAATAGAAAGTCATTTTGTTATGGCTACAAGTTTGTGCAAGCCAAGACCTCATCAGGAACTGAAGTCAGATTTTAGAGTTCTTTCCCAGGAAGGTGGAATGGGACAGATTCTAGAGAGACTAGGTGCTGGTACAGATTCAGTCAAACGCCCTTGATGGCTTCAGACAACATGAACTAGTAATTTTAAGAATTTAACTCCTGATTTACCAAAAGTGATGAGCCAGACTTAAGACTGCATAACTTCCTCCTTCATGGAAAGATCAAGATGGAGTGATAATTACTGGTGCAAAAAAGCTGTCAAAACAGAGAAACGAAGGGGTCAGTGTTGTTCTCACATGTTGTCGATATCAAAGCGTGAGGTTTATTCTTTAACTGGATCAGTTAGGATAGCATGCATCAGACCTTTTGCACACATTATTCCTTTCTCACCGTGATTCTGTAGTTCCTAGATAGAGAAACCAAACCTTGGAGATTACGAATTGCACAATAGCCCCAAGACCATAAGAAATGAACCTGGACTCCAATCCAGGCCTTTCAGGCTAAAAAGCCAATGCTGGTGGGGTAGCAGTGTCTCCTGAATTCACACTCTTAGATCAAGGCTCAACTAGACACAGGGATGACTAGTGTCAGGAAGAATTCCAGCCGCCCAAGGGGGATGGGGAAGCCTGAGGCAGTCATGCATATTACAGCTCTGTGTTGTAACGTGGTCTGCCATTATTAGGTGCTGATGATAAGAGTAACTGTGAAGGACCAGATCCTGAGTTGAGTACAAACTGCCTCCTTTGGAGACACACACATTTCTTTTTAAACAAGAAAAGGAAGAAAACTCAACTCAGCCTAATGACTAACATGAGTGAAAGAAGAATGAGTCAGCAGGGAGACAGCTTCCTAGCCGCTCTTGGTTTTCTTTAGTGGAGCAACTGGTTAGCCTTCCTACATGTTGGAGTCTCCTCTGGTGGGTCTCCTGGGACCAAGCCTTCTTAAAGTTCAGGCCCATCTGATCAGCTTGTAAACCAGCTTGTAAATACATCACAGGCATTTGAGCAGTTCTGAGTTGGTCACTCAGACTCTGTCTGCAGGGTAGAGAGAGAACACAGGGCCTCACTTTAAGAGTTTAGTGTGACCAAGAGGGGTCAATCATCTCGTGATTTTTAGTATTCCTTTTTAATAATTATTGTCTCCAAAAACTAAAGTTACTTTGGAAAGATTGTACTCTGGTGTTTTTGTCTGTGAAGCTTTTTAAGATACTGAATCAACTTTGTTTCCCACAGTACAAGATTACTTTTGTCCATCCTTACCAGTGGATGGACAAAAGAAAATGCCATTCCACTTTCCTGTAGGGGGAAAGAGTAATTCCCTTCCATTTTGGGGGATAAATGTGAAACCACACAGTGCCTCTTCCTTTCCAGTCTCTCTCCCATTCTCTCTCTCTCTGTCTCTCTGTATTTTTGTCTGTGTCCCTCTTTCTATCTCTGTCTCTTCTTTTGCTCTCTTTCCTGCTCTCTCTTTGTGTCTCTGTCTCTCTGTCCCTCTTCCCTTTCTCTTCTAGTAATTCTGGAAGTTCAGAAACAAAGTGGGGACAAGGACAGCATGCTTGACTTTGAAGCAGAGGCTAGTCAAACACTAGACATGCTCATATAACTCTATAAATAGTCATTCAATGGTTACACAAAGCAAAATATTCAGAGTGCTAGAAATCAATTTATAAGACATACTATAAACATAAAGAGTGAATGATTTTATTTAAGAAATCTTATCTCTAGGTGTGTAGGATTCAAGAGCCTTTCGAGTTCTACAGAATCAAAATCTTAACACTGAAAGCAAGCCCAAATCAGGTCAATAAATATAAGTCAATGTAAGAAGGTGGGCAGGGAGGGAAAACAATGGAATGAAGGCAGAATGAGACTTCCAGAGTTGTGAGTGTGCTGATGGGCCTGCAGCCTTGTCCTGCCCCGCCCTTCTCCCAAGCAGAGGCTATAGGCCGAGAGACAAAGCACTGTCATGTCAGAAACTGAGAATTAGCCACTGTTTCTATGGTGGTCACTGGTGTAGCACCAACTGTGAGTTTAAGGAAAGTTGGGGAAGGTCATACTAATGATTGCATCGCAGACATTCAGAAAGTAGAGAAGGACAAGGAGAGCGCTAAATCTTTGCTCCAGTAATAAAAAGCCCTTAGGCCTCAGCTGCCCGAGTCTTATGTGGTCACACTGCACCATGCGCCGATCTATTCCTCCCCGTGTCCCCTCAAGTCATTCAGCAGTGGGTGCTGAGTGTCCTGGCCTTGTGTTCCTCTAGACCAAGCCCGAGTGACCAGTATAGAATAGCACTGCTCAATGCCTGTGATGTATTTACAAGCACCTCACAGCTAAGTACTTCATAAGCCAGCCCTTTAAAGGAGCCGCCAGCCTGGCGAGCAGTCAGCACCCTAGGAATCACAAACCATACGTGAGCAGGTCACTTTCAGATCAGACATCTTCATGGATGTCATTCAAGGTGATCAGACCGAGTTTTCTGGAGTGTGTTGTCTAAGCCTATAGATGTCACTTCTAATGAGGAGAAAGAAGGACTTACTTCAGGACTTGAATTTAATGATACAATACTCCTGACAACTTTTTCTTTATTTTGTAAATCGATGGGCCTATCAACATACATACACACATGCACGCATGCACATGCGCACAAGGTTTTTTTCAGAAGGGTCAGTTTTCAACAAAGCTGTGGTAGGAGCACTTATTTGAGGTCTATGGTTAAACAGCAGGAGGATTAAGCTAAAAACCTATTGCCCACAAAAGATCATAATCGGTCATAATCGGCAGATTGCCTTTGTTCCCACCACATGTTACTGTAAAGGATTTTTGGCAAGTTACTTAACCTCTCACCGTCTCAGTTTTTCTCTCTGCAAAATGGGAATAATCATTCTCTTTGGCTATCCAAGGACCACTCTAAAACCTGGAACAATGGGAGTCAGAGCAAACCCCTGGGGGACAGTCAATAAGTACTAGCTGTTATGAGCAGGATTAACAATACCAGTTAGGTTCCTGTAGCTGTCTTAACAAACTGCCACACATTTGATGACTCAAGACAATAATATTTATTCTCTCACTGTTCTGAAATTCCCAAATTAAGGTGTCAGGAGGGCCATACTCCTTCTGAAGGCCCTACAAAAGGATCCTTCCTTCTTTACCATTGATGGCTCCAGGTATTTTTTTTTTGCTTATAGCTGCATCATCAATCTCTACCTCCATTTTCATATGCCCTCTGTGTCATCTCCTCTTCTCTGTCTTATAAGAACACTCGTCATTAGATTGGGGCTCCACCCTGATAACCTAAGATGATCTCAAGATCCTTCACGTAGTTATATCTGCAAAGACCCTTTTCCCAAATAAGCTCACACTAAGGTGTCATGGGTTAGAACAAGGACCTGTCTTGGGGAGGGGCACCATTCTAACCACCATACCAAGACAGACAGGATAGCAGGCACCAGTGATTCTCGATCACCTTTCTGTGTCAATCCGCCAGAACAGATACGATGGGCAGGTAAAGGTGACCTCAGTGTCTCATGCCTAAAGTCTCAATTATGTCTTCTGGCTGCTATCACTTCAGCCTCTCGTTTGCTGGAGCTCAGTATCACGGTGTTCTTGTTTCCCAGTCAGTACAATGCTTGATTTCTTTCCCCCTACAGGAGATTAGATATTTCATTTTTCTTTTGTTTTCTGAATTGAGGTACTGTGACTTTACAAAACATAAATTTCAGGAGTACAGCTTCATATCAACAAATAAATAAATATAAATATATATATATATATATCATACCACTGCCACCACCAAAGGTCGAGCTGCCATCCAATACTATCCAATCAACCTTCCTAACCCGTTCTGCCCACCCCCCAGCCCCACCACTCTGGTAACTGCCATTCTGGTGTCAGAACCTCGGCCATTGTTTTTGCTTTGTTTTATATATTTTCGGTTTGTTTGCTTTGCTTCTTTATAGTCTACATCTGAGTGAAATTATAAAATATTTGTCTTTTTCTTTCTGATATACCTCACTCACATAAGCTCCTGTGAATCTACTCGTGTTGTCACAAGTGACAGATTTCATCTTTATACTTTCTTAGCTAAGCAGTATTCATTGAGTATATATACCAACTTCTTTATCCAGTCATTTATCATCTGTCTGTGGGCACTTAGGTTGATTCCATGTGTCTTGGCTATTATGAGCAGTCTTACAATGAACATAGGGATATCTTCACATATATATATATATATATATATATATATTTTTTTTTTTTTAATGAATGTTTTCTTATTCTTTGGATAACTAGCCAGAAATGGAACTGCTGGGTCATTTGGTAGTGAGACTAGATATTCGCTAAATTTTTCTAGAGTATACATACATATGGAACCAGAGGGCCAACATTGCAGAGAAAGGGGAGCTTTGCCCTGGGTCATGGGAGCAATGCACTCAAGACTTGGTTGCCTCTTGTCTTAGGCCCCCCAAACGCATACCATCTTGATGAGAGTAAGCCTGGGCATAAACACAGGAATACAAGGTGACATGGAAAACACAGCCAGCCAGGGGGAAAGAACTCCAGAATTTGACCTCCTCAAGTTATGTGTAGTGTTGGTGCTTCACAGCAAGTTGCCTTTGTAAAGAGTAGTTTTGTTCTTCTAAGCAGCATTGTTGAAAAACTGGTCATTCATTTTGCATATCTCATAATCCAAAATTTACAAATCATCCAAATATAGCCTTTCAAATTTGAATATTTAAAAAAGAAACTTGGACTGCAGCCATAAAGTGGTATCAAAGTTTATCCAAAGTTTGTACCAAGAGCAAACTGTATGTGCTGGTAAGAAAAAAAAAAAACAAAAAAAAGACTGCTGAGAAAACTGCTCGTGTGTTCTCTTGTCCCATGTCGTTCCCCAGTCTGAGTTGATTTTAATCATTCGCATAATTTTTCCTCACATCATGAAACAGAAATAAAGGCCCCTTATCATTCAGTTATTTTAGGGTTCTTTAAATTCTGTCTGTCTGATTTCAATATGTTGAGAAACTATCATTACTTCTGTCTCCTTTTATTTCCCTTGGGCCTCAGAGCACCACCCCCTTTCAGGAACAGAGGACAGAACCTGGGGTTCTCTTGCTTTCAGTGTCAAGAGCCACCTCAGTGAGTACTTGTATCACATTCTCAGATTTGACTCTGAAAGCCTTAGCCACACATGAATGTTCTTATTACTCAACAATCATCTTCAAAGCAGCAGAACAGCTCAATTGTTATGGAGATTAAAGATGTGGATTGCAAAACGCCTGTGAATAAAATCTTCACTGACAAACCCAAGTTTCTTTCCATAGACTTTTCTTCTATAATCTCTTTCTGGCAGAACATTTCATGTTTTAATACTAGATATTCAATTACCAGCCACAGTAAATAAAACAAAATAATAATTAAAAAAAAGTATAGAACTCGGTCTAAAACCAAACATTAGCCAGTCTCATTTATTTTCTGTTTCTTTGTACACTCCATAGTATTGATAGGGAAAAAAATTGTGTTATTTCTTATCAAGTTGCTTTTTGACCATCAAGTTGGAAAGTCTTCATACTGAGTTCTCCTAAATGCCATGACTGTGGCATTAACTATTTAAACAAGAAAATAAGCATTTTCAAGAGAAAACAGAATAGCACTAAGAACCTGAATAGTATATGGGCAGTAGAGTCATTCTTCCAAGAGACAACAGTAATTTCCTCTAGACACAGGCTCTAGAGCTCCAGACCTGAGCACCATCATTATTTCATATCACCTCAGGGGCATGGTTAAGATTTAGAACTTTCCAAATATAGTTTCAAGATTATGGAAAAAAAACATCTGCCAGCTCTAATCAACAGCAGAAGTTATCTACCTATTTTGTAAATGTGATTCTCCTTCAGCTGGAACATCTTACTGCTCCATCAGGAGGAATGTAGAGCAAAGGGAGCTCTGACCCATGCTTCTCATGTCACCTAGTGGCTATTCCGTGTCCATGAAACCTGAGCTCTTAAGAAAAACACCCCAGACTGAAATAGTGTGTATTTCCGCACTCTAATCTTCCACCCAATGTCCCTGAATCTAAGCTTCATAAGTCATCATACGCAGTTCTGGTGAGCAAGATGGGTTCACTGGAATGGCTAGCCCAGTCCTTCTGGGAATATGAAGATGGGTGCCCACGTTCCTCAGCTCTGCGACTTGGGTGGGACCATGGTGGGGAAGGACAAGCAGAGCATCCCCAGGGAGGGCCTGTGAATCCAGTCTCTTGAGGAGCCCAGTGAGTCAGCAGCTCCCTCATCCCAGCAGTTAAGTATCCCATTCCGTAAGTGGCTGGTGCCCAGGACAAAAGAAGTCCTCTTTCCCCCACAGCTTCATGCAGATCAGAGACTCAGAGAGTGCATGTCGTGCTGCTCTTTGAGTCTCTGAAAGGGCTCCATATATAGACTTGCTTGAGGGTTTAAAGAAGGATCTCTCGAGGGAAAAAGGGAAAAAGAAAGCATCAGAATGGGGACTGTGTTTCATGGGCCTGCAGGTCACACAAGAGAAGTGACATGGTTGTTTTGTTGTCCAGTGGGGTTAGTGCACAGCGGGCCGCTCACGCTCCATTAGCGCATTTCTCTGTGCATATCACGTGGCACATTTTAGAATGATAAAGTTATTAAAATATCTGTAAAACTCAGCACAAGGCCAAGGGCTTGACTTGGCATTTCTGCTCTTAAGTGACTTGTTTAGATTGCTCCTCTTGAGGTCTGTTCATTTCATCCCCACTTTGTTGTTAGTTGCCCACTCTGCAACAGCAGACACTGCTGGGCTTTAACGCAGCTCTATGGGTTGTCTGGCAGGGCTGGGATCTGAAGTATGAGCACAGAAGCTCTTGAAAGGGATGATTCCCCCTTACTGCCAGTTTTGAAATTACAGCTATGTTTGCGATTGTGTCTCTACCGGGGTTATTAATGGAGCAGTTGCCACAGCAAGATGATAACAAGGACATACTGGTCCACTCATTTACCAAAGGCAATGATGAAATCATAATTACTCACATTTATAGAATGGACTGATGTTGGCTTATTTAATACCTATCACCAGCTCCGTGGAGGGGCATGACGTGGCAGGGTGACACTGTGCAGAAGGTCCTGCCTTCTGTGTGTGCTCACCTGCTGGGCTGGGCAGCATGTGAGCTGAGGCTGTTTTTTTCCAAGTCACAGGCCCCTCATCTAGCCTATAAGTGATGAGTGAGGCAGTCCCAAATGCCCACATTCTGTAATCATGGACATCACAGTGACTAGGGATGAATGCTCACATCTGACGTTCTCAGGGAAGCCAGTAGGGATGTCCCACAGCCCCTCACTCGACTACTCTGATTAAAAGGCTCTTTTATTTTTATTTATGTTTGGTAATACTTTTGCTGTGTGATCAGGCTTCCTGAGTTACCATATGTTACTAAACGAGAGAAATCATTGCCCAGACATAGATCTGTTTAATTTAATATGATTTTCCACAAATTACAAAGCATGACTTTGAAATTGAATTTGTTGCGAATTTACGAATGGGCAATTCAGGTAGAAGGGAAAGGAAATCTTGTTATTCTTATTCCAGAATCTCTTCCCGATTTCCTCATTTGATTCTCTCACCCTTGGGGGAGGGGATGAGGAGAGATGAATAGAGTCAGTAAGAAATCTCTTTTATTTTTACACACTTTCTCCCTGGTCATCCCTGGCCTTCTCAGAGGACACCCACATCTGTCGATGTCAAGCAGAAGGCTAGTTCTTCTGTCCATCCTTCCCATCACTCAGGATAGCACTGTCTTCCCCTCTCATCATCAGAAGGCACTCAGAAAAGAGGGGAGCCTTACAGAGTAGATGCTGGATCCATAAATGAACACTAAGTCCTACCTGGTGGATAATAGTTGTGCACTTGGGAATTCAAATGCCACGTTGTCTGCTTCCTAGTTACATACGTGACCTGGCAAAAATGACTTCGATCCTCTTGCGTCACTGTTTCCCATCTGTGAAATGGGCTGACAGCACAGTGCTAAGTCCCGGGAGAGGTGAGGGTCCAGTGAGCAGCCTGGCACTCAGGCAGCATGGCCCGATTGCTCTGTGCTGCACGGACCTGCCACAAGGCTGGAGCGGCATATTTGCCGAGCCTGTAGGATGGCGCCTGGTGCACTATGCCCAGCGCACGACACTCAGTGGACGGTCATTGTGATTCTTCTTACCACTGTTGCCATCAGCGTGCTTCTGTGGGTGGCCCTGGTGGCCTTGCACATCAGTCCTTTCAAATGAGCCACGGGGCTACTCTGTGACGATTGCCTTCAGTGTCTCCTTGTCCCCCCGAGTGGTTAGCCCGGGGTGATGAGGATGGCGTTGTGAGTTGTTTTCATTTAGGCTTCCCTGGGTAAACGCCACAGGAGAACCCAGACCACTGGCTCGCAAGATCAAATGGCAATGGAAAACCGTTAGCGTGGAAAGAAACCTTTGCTCAAAGCTTGTTATCCTGCCCATTATGTACCCAAGCCCCAGGGAGCTGCAGTAATTGATCTGCTGAGACAGACCTGGATTCTAGGGCTTGGGGGACCTGATTCCAAGCTCAGCTCATTGACCTGTCCTGCCTCTGCCTCAGAGATGGCACAGACTGTGGCAGGACCCTGCTGTCGGTACTGAGTGCTCATTCAAAACTATAGCCTTGCCTTGTTCTAGAGGTATGTTCTCCTCAGTGAGGGCTGGGGTCCCCTGGTTGCGACCTGTATCGTTTGCTTCTTGATGTCTCCATTGTTTTGGGGATTTTTGCTCTCTGACTGTATTTTGCTTTCTGTTTTGCTAAGGTAACTGATTTACAAAATACTATAAGTTTAGATGTGCAGGTTCACTGTTCATCGAATACATGACAACACACCCTGCCCATCCCCAAATTCCTAATAGTCCTCCCCGACTGTCCATGGACCCACCACTGATCCCTCCCTGCCCCTCCTCCCACCGGTGGCGTCTCCATTTCGAAATGTTGAATGTCATACTTAAGAAGTAGCCTCTTTTTCTTAAATTTAGGGATACATTTCCCTTCTCAGGGACCCCAGCCCTGCTCCCTGGAGCGGGCTGGGGAGCCAGCAGGATGCCTCCTGACCTCTGGACCCCTTGGACAACAGTCAGGGATCAACCCCGACCTGTCCTCTTACTTGCATGAATTGGACACATTCAGACAACATGAATGGTCACCTTCTTTGGCGTTTTTAGTGAACCATTTACAAAAGGTTTCTTTGAATCAAGATTCACTGTCCTGTGTGATTTTAAGTGACCACGTCCCTGTGCCGATCTGCCCGCAGGCCTGAGACTTGGAAGCCAGCTGGTAGCTTGTTCTGTGGCCAGAAGTAGGTAGCACAGGGGTAGGCCGCACAGGATTAGGCCGCACGGGGGTAGACAGTGCAGATGTGTGAGGGTGGCCTGGCCATCCTCGAGCATGGGGTTGGGGGCTGGTGCTGAGCAACAACCCATTGTCCGTGGTCAGGATGCCGCTGCCAGCTCCATGACATTTGCTCCCTGGCAATGAGAGTGCAGGAGCTAGGACCAGAGAGGCAGGGGCTGGCAATGGCCACGCCCTACCTGTGCATTCAGCTGATCATGAGCAGCAGGGCCAAAACTACCCAAGGAATGTCACAGACCCCATGAGCTGAGATAAGGTGCCCTTCTCTGAGAGGTGCTGCTTCGACTAGTGACTTCTATGCCCTCTTCCATCACAAAGACTTGGTGGCCCAAAGTTGCCTTCCCTAAATGAAACTCCACTTCATTTAAGGGACTTTAGACCCTGCACTAACTAGCCTGTAGACCTGTATCTCCACTGCACGACTCTTGACGCATGGTGGATATCCCGGGGTGGGCTCAGGCTTCCTCTTGGGGACCACAGGTTTCTAAAGACAAGAGGAAGCAACCAACGAGGAATCTGCTATGAAATGGCCTTTTCCCACATCATATTCAGTGGTATTGCAAATTTTCTCGTGATCATGATTTCCCCTGGTTCCATTCTTACAGTGACTTTGAACTTCTGACCACTAGAGATGACTGAATGAATCATAGAAAGGTAGACTCAATTTGGCTAGCCCTCTCACTAGATAGACCAGAACTTGGAAACCCTGAAAAGTTAGCGGTCTTGCCTAAGGTCACACAGACAGCCCCAACTTTCCAGACCTCAGCTTTGCTCTGCCATCCTCCAGCTGGGGCACATTCCTTGTGTTTGGATGCAGAAAGCGGGAGCAAGCTTCCCTGGGCAGCCCCTTCAAAACAGCACTTATGTGAAAGAGGGGCTGTCCAAACATGATGGGGCAAACTCCTATGTGCCTGTGCACTCCACCCAGATTCTCATCTTTGTATCACCGCGCGCGCAAGCACACACACACACACATGCACACACACACGCGCGCACACACACACATGCATGCACGTCTCAAATAACCCAAACAGGCAGGGTCTGATCTGCAGACAGTCTGCAGGCATCCACCCAAGAAACTGACGGGCTGCTGGTCCATCTTCCTCTGATTTATGTTGTGTGTGCTAAGCCTTAAATTGTTGAGACTCTGGCTGGCTGCAGTGGTATTACTGGAGGGTTGGTGCATGTTTTCAGCTTACAGCGCTGGCTCCAGCACTGGAGGTGTTGGCCCCACACCAAGTCCAATCTCACACCTGTCTGAGACAATGAGGGCCTTGTTAGATGCATCTCCAGCCAGCCAGCCCAAGCTGCTTATTTTTCACATTCAGCATAGGGACGGGGGAGGGGCTGGAGAAGGAGACCCAGGCCAGGCTGGGAAATGCTGGAATCTGCTACCTCCCTGCCCCTCCCCTCTCCTCCCTCCTTTCTGTTCACCCCCCACCCCCTAAACCCCCCCACCCCCATTTTATGAACTTTCCCTTATTTTGGAAATTAAAAAGCAAACAATACTAACAGTAGCCCTCTTATGAAGGAGAATTTCCTACTGCAAAACAAGGAGTGCCAGGCCTGTTAGAGAATAAATTCACAGTCTTCCCAGGCATTAAGCAACCCAGAAGTGGGGTGCATAGGTTGGGTGTAACCCCCCTCATCAGCACTGAAACTTGAGCTCTTTTCACATGGATGCCATCTGTAAGTGAAAGGTTTTTCTCTTGTTTTTCCTTTTTCACTGACATGTCAGTAACGGGAGCAGAAAACGGAGGGGAACTTTTTCCCCAACTCTATTACTCGCTCATGAAATAGCAGAGTCCCAGTGCAGCCCTACTGTCCTTGTGATCCAGAGGGAACATTGCTGACCACCAGCACATCAGTGTTGCAAATCCAGCTCTCCTAAGACCCCTACGGGAGGCAGGTTGTCTCTGCGGCTAGGTTAGCAGCCCTTGAGGCTGATCACTGAGTGATCAGTATACAGCCGAATCCACCCTGAAATGACTTTCTTTTCTTAGGACTGCACAGTGTCGAGGACCATAGGATCAGAGTCCAGAAAAAAGTATTCCGGAATTATAAAAGCCACCCCTGTCTGCAAGACCCCACAGTAGGGAGCCCAGGTAGGAACTCCTAGTGACTCTTCTCCTGGGTAGCTGTCATCTCATCTCGGGGTTAGAGTAGCTCAGGGGATCCCCAGCTCCATTCCCAATGAGCAAGCTTCTTACCCAAACTGGGAGGCATTTAGTCACTTCTGCTTGTCCTCCAACAAGAAATAGAAAGCCCCATCCTTCTCACCATAAGCACCCATTTAAGCACTGAGCCCCTGTGCAGACTCCTAACTGCAGCCTTGGGGACCCAGCAGAGAAATGCCTGCTGGTTATTCATCTGAGACCTGAGCCACAGAGAGCTGCCTGTCATTTTACTTAGAGCACACCATGTTTGACTTAGCCACTGGGTATCTCTATCAGCATATCAGCCGCCATCCCCACAGGGACAGAAGAACAACTTTGCAAGGGCAGCTGAGTGAGGTGTGGTAAATAGCAATGACTATCCCAAGATCCAGCTCCCTTCCAACCTGGGTTTGAATTTCTTCAATGTGACCTTAGGGATAATACCTGTGACCTCAGTGATACTACCTGGCCTTCAGAGAGACCAGGGACAGCCAGGCACCGCCTCCCCGATTCCATTCTGCTCCTCATTGTGCCCACAACGTCTGAACGAAATAGCTTCAGGGGAAGGTGGCTGAGAAAGTAGATGCTGCCTTTTCAAGTCATCTGAAGTCCACGGAGGTTCTGAATCAGAAAGCAAGCTGCCACTTACCCGTAACCACTGATTTCAGAGATGTTCTCTAGCCCCTGCCTCTCTCCAGACCAGGAGGACTTTCTGTTTCTCCCAGGAGCCCATCACTGTTCTGAAATGACCACAGGTCCAGCAGACGAGCCACAGGGAGACTGATGCCCTGAGGTGGCTGTGAGCTGCTGTCTGCTGACCTGCCTTCTCCTCTGGCCAGCCCTGCCTGCGAGTCCTGTTCTATGCTAGTAGCCTACCCATAAAGCACCTTTCTGACATCCCTTCCACCTGCTCTGCAGAACCCTGCGTTTTTAGGGTGCCCTGCCTGCCCATCTTTCTCCAACAGCCCACTTCTATACTCTTGATGCCCCTACTTAGCCATTTCTGCATATGTTGTCCTCCATTGGTACCTACTGGGTTATATGTTTGCTGCTTCCCCAACTGTCACGGGCTTATGGTGAATGAGAGTGAGAGCCTTCCCTCAGTGCTGCAGGATGGTCAGAATCTTGGGAGGCCCATGGGACACCTTCCACTCAGTCACCACTGAACTTGCTCCTCCACCCCACAACCTGTAGGCTTTTTCCCCTCTGAACAGTGTGGTTCTGAGATAGACAAATTCTCCTAGAAGCTCCAAGTGGAGAGGAACCCACTCTCTTGTTTCTCCAAAGCCCCTATGACCACCCAGGGTAAGGGGTCAATGAGAGTCATTGAGGAAGCATTTTCTCTGCTCTCAGGACAGCAGATCAAAACTGGTTATTTACAGTTTTTTTTTTTATTTCAATTTCAAAATTTCCTATCCTGAATGATTTCCTTTCTCCTAAAGTACCAACTCTGGGGAAGGGCCTTTTGTTTCTTGTTTGGGTGATCTGCTCCTTGGAGCCCTGCTGGGGTCTGGGCAGAGAGCCTGCTAGTGCTGCCAGGTGACCACCCCTCCCCGCATCCTTTCCCTTCACTTTTGTACAGGGAAGAACATAGGAGTCTCTATGCTTCCTGATCTTCTGACCCCTGGAGCCTTCCATCAACCAAGGCCAGTGAGCTACCTTCCCTTTTGCTGTCCAGGCCCCCAGGACAGACGTACTTGTTTCGTCCTCATTCTTTCCCATCTCCCTGCTCCTCAGATGGCCCACCTGAGGCTGTCCTCCAATACTGAACCTGTCCTGACACATTTAATGAGTTATCTGGACTCCGAGTAAGAATGCATTGTTCACCCACTGCTGCCCGGTCACCCCATCCTATGCAAGCCCACCCCACTTCCCTCAAGTTCAGATAATCCCTGTGCTACATCATCCCTAAAAGCATTCCTAGCTTCTGCTTAGCACTAGAACTTTGCACATCCACCCCTAATCACTGCCTGTTTCCCAAACTTGTGCCTCGGGGTCTCAGGCCCCCAACACTGGAACATTGTACTGCCACCGCTCCAGGGCCTCACTTCCTGCCTAGTATGGACCTAAGACTGAGAAACCCCACCCTTCCTGGTGTGGTCACATTCTAATTTCCAGTGAATGAAAGACCATTCCCTTCATCTGTGTCGGCCCTGTTGGTCCCCATATGAAACTAATAAAACCAGCAGAGGCAAGGCCGTTTGTCGCCCTCCTTGTCTGTCTTCCCTTTTCCTTTCTTCCGTCTCCTCCTACAGTTCCCCAGATGCTGCTTTGGTTTAGACTGGAGGGGGAGGGGGAGTACTTGGATGTGTTGTTGAGACTGGTTTGCTGTTTTTTTTTTCAAAGAAGACGGGAAGTTCCTGTTTATTGGAAAGGTTGTTGGTTTCCAAATACAAAATCAAGCAGCTTTGGGATGGTTTCCTGCTGCCTTTTTGGGTTGGTACACAATACAAAAAAAAAAAAAAAAAAAAAAAATACGCTGATGTGAGAGAGCCAGTGAGCACAAAGGGAGAGGTTATAATAGGCTTTTGTTGGTACTTGCATTTTCTTGTTGAAAAACAGAGCAACCCCTGAGGTGCCGAGGTGAGGACAGGAGCCTGATGTTATCAGGCCCCTAGAAATCCTGCCTGGAGTCCAGTGGCAGGCAGGATCCAGAACTCGGAACAACAGAAGCAACTGGTCCTGTTCAGTAAACGGTGCTTTTAGTCTTTCGTAAACAGCCTGTGCCCGAGGGCTCAAATCCTTCAAAAGTTTGCCTAGGTAATTGCGTTTCATTGCTGTCTGGCATGCGCTCATCAGTCTAATCTGGAGGTTCAGACAGCCAGGCCAAATCTTGTGAGACTGGAGAGGGAGCCCATGAATTTAATCCACTTGAAAGACAGACTAATACAAGTGCAGCTAACTCATTATTTTAAGTGATGCGAGCAGAAAAGGGTATGGCACTTTCCATAAAAGGGTTTAAAACAAGCACTGCAGCCGCTTGACAGTTTAAGGCCATTAGAGGAAAAGGCAGAACCAGGATGCCACGTGTTCCCTACAGCCACCTCCTCTTCTCTGGAAGCTCCCTTCTCCCTGAAACCTTCCTAAGGACCAGATGGGAGCAGTACCCTTGCTCCTTAGTTTTGACTTGGGTTATTCGTGAATTCACAGAAACAGACACAGCAAGAGGGCAGAAGGAGGCATAAGTGGAGAAAGAACTTCTCAATCACTTCTGCAAAACCCAGCATCCCAGACGTGGAAGCAGGAAGAGGTGCCCTCCCTGCACCCACCCAGGGCTGTGCTTCCCTGTGACTGCTATCAGTCTCTTTTCTTTTGTCTGTCATTATATGGTAACTAGATTGCTGGGTGGTGAAGGTGAAGCATTGGTGGCTTCAGTCATTACAAAGACCTGGAGGGTCTGTCCCCACCCTGTCACTAAACTGCCATGGGGTAAGAGCTTCACTTTCTCTGAGATGGGCTGGCACAGAAAGTCTATAGGTTGCTTTCTGCTCTATCATTCCATGAACTGTTGGAATGAAACCTTAGAAATGTTGACAGTGATTTGCATCATTATCTAGTTACATGTGACTCATGCCTGGGAAGCGAGGGAGAGGCAAGCACTAGCCTGTCCCTTCCCAGATGGCAAAGCTGCCGGTCAGCTCCGGAGCAGTCTTGTTGGTCCTTTACACCTGAGGCCCACCCCGGGCATGGTGTGCCAGCTCCAAGATTGGGGGCCAGGCTATGAGGCTCCGAGAAAGCAGTCATCCAGAGCCTGGCATGAGAGGGAGTTCCCCTGGGCACAGGCAGACAAGTGGTCTCCAGCCACCCCTAGGTCTCACAAGTATCCACACACCTTGTGTCCTGTGCACCTCACTCTGCCCAGGGCACAGTGCTGCATTATATGTGTCTGAGTCTGGGGCACCTCTGCGATTTCCATCCTCTGACTTATTTGTCTTCTTGGTTTATATGGTGACTAAATACCACCATGGCAGTGAATGCCTCCCCTAGACTAGACTTCCCTAAGGCACCATGGACATTGGGACCCATCCTTCTCTCCTTGGGAGTACCCTGAGGCTTGTAGGATTTGAACAGCATCCCACCTCCACCCACCAGATGTAGCCAACACCCACTTCAAGCCCCATGGCAAAGGCCAAAACTGTCTCCAGACACTGCCTGATGTCCCCTGGAAGAGAAACAGCCCTAGGAAAGAGCAGTCTGGGAAAGTTACAGCAGTTAGTCCACACAGGACTCACATCTAGAGCAAACAGGAGTCACCTGAGTGTCTATACTCGGTTTCAGTCAGTTCTGACTCTCATTCTTTAGATCGCTAGCCAATCTGTTCTCCATAAATAACCTCTATTAGTTGAACAAGAGTTTTCTAGTTGCCTGCTGTCTCAATCTCTAATTTAATTTAATTTTTTTTTTTTTTTCCATTTTAGTACAAATACTAAAAACCTATTGCTTCCCTGAGAAAACCTTCCTTGACCTTGTTAATCAAAGCGACTCTCTGGGGGGAGGTTCCCACCACTGCGCTCAGTGTCATCTTTCTCGGGGTGACCTCATCTATTCAAGTATGAAGGTTGTATTTGAAATGCCATTTACTTTCTCTAAGTCAATAAATGAGGCTGTGGATCTTTAGATCATCAGAGGTCTGCTTATTATGGGTGTGTGTGTGTGTGTGTGTGTGTGTGTGTGTGTGTGTGTGATTTTTTAAGTTGATTTCTGTGTTGGAGTTTAAAAGAATTTGGGCAGATTTCCACTGCCTTTCTGTGTCAGTTTGGGGTGGTATTCCTCTGCAGTGTGGATCGCCCCTAGATGAGTCTGACTTTACTAGTGTATGTCCTCTGTTCAGAGCACCAGGGACGAGCATACGAACCGCACGTGGCTCTTATCTTCAAAAGCCTTCTTCATGCACAGAAACCCACCTCGGCACCTGTGTTGTTAATCTATTGAGTCCTATCAGTTCACATCAAGGTCAGCTCTTGGAGATGTGCAAAATGACGGCAGACTTGTGAATAAAAGGCTCTCCCATCTCACTGTAGGTGGGGAAGAAGGCTGTAGCACAGGAATCAGACAGGAAAGGGAATCATTTGATATCACAGAGGATATGGATAGCGTGGCTCCTGGCTACAAAGCCAAAGAAGTCCAGTCACCCTAAAGAACTGAAAACTAGCCTTGGAACCTGCCACTGAAAGAGGAAACAGGGTGGCCCCTTCTTCCTTACTCTCTTGCTCTGATAGCCCAGTAATTTAACAATTTTCAAAAAATGAAAAGAAGTGTGAGGCAACTGTTTCTTGCGGGGGTCGGGGGGACATATGAAGGAGCCTTGAGTTAGAGAAGCTTAATAAGCTCTACTCTGAAAGTAAATTTGTGAAAAATAAGGCTGGCCTGGTGGATGTGGAGGGTTCTTTGATGGAGGAATGAAAGACCGTGCTGGGCTCGCAGCTGCCTTCTGCCCCACTGGGGCTCTGAGGTGCCGGCAGGACAGACAATGAAACTGTAACTCGTGGTATGTCAGCCTCCACGTGGAGAGACTCCTTTCTGGAAATGCCATTGTTTGTGGAATAGCAGAGTGGGAGGAAGTAAAGGGTCAAGGCCAGCTGGCATGGTAGTGCCCTTGGAGAGGGAGAAAGCAACACCTTTCTTCCTCTGAGATGTGCCCTAGCGTTCCATGGAAGTTCAGAGTGGGGGGTGCGGGCCAGCCCCAAGGCAGCACTGGATTTTCATGCCTCTGTGAAAGATGGGGTACAGGAGAGATACAGAGGCCACTCCACTCAGAGTTCTAGCCTCCTGGCTCCTGCTGCTGGGAATTCGAGATGTCTGCTGTGTGGAAAAGGAAACAAGCAGACATCCAGGGAGGGGAAGAAAAGTTGTGCAGGACAGAGCAGAGGCGGCAGACACACAGCCTTAGCCGGAAGTTCTGTGGAAGACGGCTCTGCACAGCAGCCACGGGGGTGCCCTGCATCCCTCTGTCAGAATCCTCTTCTCGCTGAGAACACAGAAAAGACAATCATAAAGAAAGAGCTGTTGCCGTTCCAGGTCCGTCACACCTCAGAAGGTCAAGAATAGGTCATCTTTGGTTCACAGGACTCCAGCTTTCTGTGCCTTGCGCCAGCTCAGTGGGAGGAAGGGCTCCTATTTCATTCAAGTCTGTATGACACACTATGATTCTGCAGTCTCCCCCAGAGCCAGGGCTTTTGCATCCCAGTACTGTGGTGGCTGTAGAAGGGCTGCTTGAAGGAGCTTCTGTGAGCCTGAGCCTCTCCCCTCCCTCACGTGAAGCGCACCCAGAAAATCTGCTGGGCAGCACCAGCTGGGGCTCTCTCAATGCCCCAACCCCTCCCCACAGATGGGGAAACTGAGTCTCTGAGTCACTTTTCTCAGCACACAGTGTGAGGGCCAAGCCTAGGGGCTCTGTCCGAACATCTCAGACTCCCAAAGCAGGCCCTGGCTCAGCCGCCCCTGGCTCAAGCCCAGGGCACAGCTTGGGGACAGGCTCTCCAGACACAAACCAAAGACAGTTGAGTGTATTTCCTGTTAAGTGCTGCATTCTCCTTTTCCCCATTCACTTGACTTTTTAGGGGTAATTTAATTATTTCTTTTTTATACATTGCTATATGCGTTTTGGAATGCTAAATTCCCACCCTAGTCTAATTCCCATCCTAGCACAACCGCCACCAGTCCAAGTGCCTTTTACCACCACACGTTCCCTCCTTCCTTCCTCCCCACACCCCCAGCCTCTTCTCACCCCCTGGTAAACACAGTCTTGCATCCCGTGAATTTTATTGAGATTTTTCTGTTCATTTGTCTTTTTTCTTTATATTCCACAAATGAGTGAAACCATCCTGTACTTTTCTTTTTCTTTTTTATATTAATGGAATGCCATGCTTTAGAGTGTGCCGCTTAAAATCCAGTAACGATGCATTAGGGCCCATATCACATGGGAGCAGAATACACAAAGGCAGCTTGAAGGGTTTCTAGCCACTCAAAAGTGTGTCTACAAAACCAGAGAAGTGCAAACAGAAGCCTAGAGCTATGGCCAGGAGACGCACAGAAGGAAGCAGAGTTGGGTTGGTGGGGAGGAGGCCTGGGGTCCCTGCCTGTTCCACAGGGTCTGCCTGAGGCCAGGAGGTGGCTGGAGGACTTCATGCTGCCATGGAGGGCTGGGGCACAGAGCCGGGTGCCGGGACTTTGGAGGAAGTCAGGCTACAAAATGGCACAACAGATTCCTTTTGCTCACCAGATCTCATTCTGAGCCAGGCCCAAGAGAGCATATTGTCCAATATTCCTGGGGCAAGTGCTGGTCATCTCATACCCCCTGTGGTCCCGAAGATAACATCACTCTTCATCCTTGCCCGCCGCCACCCTGAGGCTTTACAAGGACCCTGGCAAAGCCTCAGTCACGTTACTTCACAGGATCTGCCCCAGGGATGGCTCTAACTGCATCTACTAAGTCAGACAGCTCACTGCGCCTCCCTGGGAAGTCCTGTAGGTTCCCCTGGCCAGGCGGACTGCGACTCACAATCTCCCCCCACTGGACCATGGAACAAAGACTCTCAAAGCGCATGGTCCTCTTTATAACATGTGCTCCTCCCTGTGGAGCTCCCTGAGGAGCGTTCCTTCAGAAAGTTCATTCCCTGTGTCTGGGCAATCCTGGGTGAGGCTATTTGCTTATTGTTACCCACTATGAGGTGTAATTTACAGGTGAGGTCCATATGAATGAAGATCCTTTTTCTACACCCAGGACTCTACCTCAGACTAGTCATGGAGACAGTCTTTCTGGCTCATCCTGTTCAAAGACTAGCAAAGAGGAGTGAATGTGAACAGAAAGTCATCTTCACCCTATTTTGAGATTTTTTGTTGGAAGAGAAGAAAATGGAGGAATGGAAGGAATAATTTGAACATGCCATGTAAAGGCTAACCCAATGGGGATTTGTCAAGCCGATCTGTAGAATCCGTTCAGGCCTGAAAAGTGTGGGGTGAAGGTATAGAGATGCAGAAAAGCAGTGTGCAGAAAATTCTTCTGTGAAAGGTGTCTGCAGTGGATGTTTATTTAACAAAGTACAGGCAAAGAAATGGTTTGTCTGCGAGGCAGGAGAGAGCAGAGACCAGAACTACCATGCTTCCATTCTCCTGTGGACCTAGGGAGGCAGCACTGACAGAGGAGAGGTAGTATCAGCTCTTCTAGAAGCTGGTGACTTGCCCCAGAACCCTTCCTCAGAAGTCACTGTGCCTGAGCGCTGAGCCCTTTTCCAGACGGTCTCAGACTGCTCTGGCTGAGGGGAGAGGCCTTGTGGCAAGGTTCGCGCTGTTTCCCCTGGGAACTGTCTGGCCGCTCTAATGAGGAAGAGCACTTTGCGTTTATAGAAGGCCTTTCATCTGTGGCTCTCAAAGCGCTCCACAAACACTAATTAACTCTCACACCTGTGAGGCAGGTGAGTCTGCTTACCCCCATTTTTAGAGATGAGGAAACAGAGGTTTGAGAGGAAAAGGATTGTGGTAAGCCACCAGGGTGCAGGGAGGCTCTGATGGCAGGAACCAGTGTTCCAGATTCCCAGCGCCCTGACCCCAAAGCCAGAAAGCCTCCCCTCAGTGGAGTGTGAAGTGTGGGTCCCAGAGGCAGTGAGCGGTGACTACTGGTAACCACATGGCTCTCTTCTTCATACCCGCAGGCAGCCCGTCCCATCCCAGGCTGGCCTATCCATAACTGAGATCCCCGACACCCTCAGGGCCTTTAAAATGCAGTATCCCAGGCAGTCTCTGCCCTGGCATAGTGCTGGATGCTTCCCTTCCAAGTAATTGCTGGAACCATGGACACATCTTAGCTGTACTCGACTAACCAAGATGTCTGCACTCTGCTGAGACAAATGGTTGGCAAATAGCAGGGCTGTTTCACAACTTCTCTCTTGTCCAGGATCCAGAGTTGGTGGAAACTGACTTACATTATCATGGGATTTCACTGATAGCAACTCCCTGCTCAGCCAGGGTCTGCTACCTGGGTGCGCGGAGGTGACTGCTGTCTCCACCTGGGCACTACTGCTCTTCACTCCAGCACTCAGGCGGAGGGGACAGGGTCTGAGAGACAGTGGTGCTCTCAGGAAAATGTCTTCTTCATACCCACACCTTGGGGCCGTGAGAGCCAGTGTCAACGATTCCCAAGTGAGTGAGAGGCACCTGGGGGCACCCCTTCTTGTTTTCAGGGGAGCCCAGATCAGAGAGATTCGAACCATCCCTGGGCTCGCCCTGACACGTCACCCTGGAAACTGACTCACATCTCTGGGTCCTGAATCACATCCTGTTGTCTGTTCTGAGGCATCCAAGAGGGCATTCCACCAGTTACCCATGGCTGAGGTGAACCTGGAGGGTGCCCTTGGAACTGCCCTGTTGTCTCTAAAGTGAAAGAAGAGAAAAATATCCTGTAGGGAAAAAACAGGGAAGCCTTGAGGGTGTATGCGTTCGCCGAGCAGGTTTAACTCTTTTAAAAATAGATGCTAGGGCCCCGTGGCAGACATAACTGTCTGCTCTCTGTCTTTAAATGGGTCTAGAGAGTCAGCCAAGCAGCCACAGAGAAGGCCTTGTCATTATAACTGCTGAGCCAGAGCCACGGCGCTGAGGGAAGATGCTCAGCAATGCGGTGCTGTTGGGAGCCCAGGTTTGAGTGTGAGTGTTACAGAGCCCAGGGAGTGGGTGGTCGGAGCAGAACCAGAATGTGTCTCTGCCCATTGTCTCCTGTGGCCTGGTGGGAGCGTGAGGACAAAGCAGGAGATTTAAAACTTCAGAGATCAATGTGTTTTCCTTGCTTTTTGCTGATCTTCCTGTATTCAATTTCATTAATGTCTACTCTCATTTTTACTGTTTCTTTTATTCTGCTTGCTCTAGGCTTATATTGCTTTTTGTTCTCTCAGGTGTTCTAAGATTAGGCTGACCAAACACACTTTTGTAAATGGGACAGTACTGCTCTTTTCATACTTCCCAACTGTTCTGTTGTTTTCATATAAATGTCAGTTTTGTCCCATTGCTAATAAACCAGGACCACCTTTAATGCAAGTCAAAAGGGGCCGTCGAGTTGCCCCAGGATCAGTCTGTTGAGGGGACCCAAAAGCAGCTTTACCTTTTGTCCCACATTAAACATGACCCTTGCCAGTGCTGACTGTGGCAGGTCTTGGCCGCTACTGCTGTCCCCACCCACTATGGAAAAATATGAACTGTGGGAAGACAATTCCCCTTCCCCCTACCCTGTACTCCTGTTCCTTCAAAGGAAGCAGAACACTACAGCATGGTCAAGTTGCAGTTAAGCACTATGGGGGTTCTCTCTGGCACTGGAGGGGTTATCTCTGGCACTGTGGGGGGGTTATTGGGCATTTTCTGGCAGTGGGATGATTAGAGAGGCATGTGTTTTAGGGAGGACATTTAGAGTGGGGCTTATAAAGGTGCCAAATTTGGTTTTTGTCTAAGGTGCCAAAATTCCTTGCACAAGCCCTGGCCATTTGTCTGACATCCCACCGGACTACAGGATCACAGATCAGCATCGCATAGTGCTTACCTGTTGCTGATCTGGTTGTTCTGCTCCTACTCAGATTGCTCCATCTCCTCCCCTCCCCTTAGTCTTCAGTGCATTATTCCATCCTGTTTTTGCCAACCCAATGTCCAGTTTTTGTCTCAAGGAAATATGATTACCCCACCTAAGGTGGAAGCTAAGATTATTGATTCCAGATCTTCCTTTTTTCCTAATTTTGCATTCATTGCTATAAATTTCCTTCGAAGTACTGGTTTCACTGCATCCTACATATTATGTTCATTCTGTTCTACATGTTTTTTAAGTTTCTCTTGAGACTTCTACTTTGACCCTAGGTTATTTAGAACTGTGTTTTTAAGCTCCAAATATTTTAAGGATTTCCCACTTATCATTACTGATTTTAAGTTTAAATGCATGTAGCCTTGAGAAAATATTTTTTAATCTTTCCTCTTATTTTAAATATGCTATAGTGAGTTTTACGGTCTAGAACATAGCTATTTTGGTGACTGTCTCCATGAGCTTGAGATAAATGTGTATTCTGCTGTTGTGGGACTGGGAATTCTATAAAAGTTAATTAGGTCAAGTTGTCTGGTCAACTTGCCCTAATTATTTGTCTGTTGATGTATCAAATACTAAAAGAAGGGTGTTTCCGTTTTCAACCAAAATGTATTTTTCTATTTCTCCTTGTAGTTTTATTAGTTTTTGCCTCATGCTTTTGACACTGTTGTTCACTGCATCCATGTTAAGGATTGCTATGCCTTCTTAGATCATTGACTCATTTATCATCATGTAATTCCCCACCCTATACCTGAAAGTTTTATTTCTTTGAAGTCAGTTTTATATAAAATTAATATATCTAATCTGGCTTTCTTTTGATTACTGTTAGCATGACCTATTTTTCTCTACCCCTTTAACCTGAGCCTTTCTATTTAAAGTATGTTCCTAGTAGACTCTTATTTTTAACCTACTCTTAATTAGTGCATACACACTGTTCATGTTTAAAGTAATTACTGGTGTAGCTGGATTAACATCTACCATATTTGTAACTGTTTTGTATTTGCTGCACTGGTCTTCTCTTTCTCTTTTTCAGCCTTCTCTGGTTTTAACTAGAAATCTCAAATGATCCTATTTTTAACCTCCTCTCAACATGTCATTTATACTTTTTAAAAATGTTTCCTTAAGCGGTTGCTCTAGAGATACATGTATAATGAATATGTTTCCATCAAATAACACTATACTCTTCTTCCTTCCCATTTCTGTTGTTAGTGTCATTAATTTCAGTTATCCATGCTACAATCAGAAATATAGTATCACTATTGACACTTTAAATAGTGTTACCTTGGAAAGTAATTAAGAATAAGAAAATTAAGATGGTATTTTACTTCTATTTATTCCTTCTTTGACACCTCTCCTTTCTTGATGTAGATCTGAGTTTCTGATATATCATTTCTTTGCTCCCTGAAGAACTTACTTTAACATTTCTTTCAGGGAAAGTCTACTGGTAATTATTTCAGTTTTTCTTTGTCAATGACTTAATTTCTCCTTCACCTTTAAAGGAGATCAAGAACTATCATTCTCTTGAAACAAATAAACAGTTAAACCTCAGCAAAAACCCTTAAGACACAAGATGATGGCTGCCCAGTGGGTAGGACTGGGGAAGGAAGGAGAGAGGGAACAAGGTGGTTCCCAGTAAAGGATATTGGAACTCTGGTGGTAGGTGTGGCATGTAATACCCATAGACTAGGAAATGATTTCAGTACCTCAAAATAAGTAGGCTTTTGTAAACAAAAGAAATTATAATAAAAGTATATATTATAAAAAATGAACTATCACTTCCTAAATACAGAAACATAAGTTGTATTTTTTTTCTTTCAACACTTTAAATTTTACTCCACTCTATTTTTGCTTGCATAGTTTCAGAAGAGATATTTTTCGCTCTAGGTAAGGTGTTCCCCTGACTTCCAACTTCATTCAAGATTATTTTCTCTGTCTTGGCTTACTGCAGTTTGAAAATGGTATGTCTAAATGTAGATTACTTGAAATCAATCTTGCTTGGTATTCTCTGGCTTTCTGGATCTATAGTTTGGTGTCATTAATTTTGGAAAATTCTGAGCTATTAATACTTAAATTTTTTTCCACTTTGTTTTGCTTCCTTCTTTTTATGCTATTCCAATTATGCATATGTTACACCTGTTGAAATTGTCCCATAGTTTACGAATGTTCTGGGTTTTCTTTCTTTTTTCTCTTTGCTGTTTTGTTTGGGAATTTTCTATTGACATATTTTTAAGTTCACTGATTCTTTCTTTGGCCTTGTCTAGTCTTTAGATAAAGCCATCAAAGATATCATTCATTTCTGTTGTAGTTTCATTTCTAGAATTTCCTTTTGAGGCTGTCATGGAAGTTACCTCCCCCTACTTACATGCTCCATCTGCTCTTGCATGGGTGTCCTTTTTCCTTTAGAATCTTGAACATATTAATCATAGTTAAGTTCCAAAATCTGTGAGGTCTGAGCCTGGTTCTGATGCCTGTTTTGTCTCTTCAGGCTGTGTTTTTTCTTGCCTTTTAGCATGCCTTGTTATTTTTGTTTTTGAAAGCTGAATGTGATGTATCAGGTCCTAGAAACTGAGGAAAATAGATTTTTAGTAGGAATTTTTATGTTTATGTAGCCATAGCGTGAGGCTGTGCTTAATATTTACTATGCATAGGTGCCAGAGCTTCAGATTTCCTAGGGTCCTTGTTTTTGTCACACTTTTGTTGTTAGGTTTCCTGAAAGACTCCTCTTTGAACAGCCTGTCTTTCAGCTATTTCAGTATAGCCCACTTTTACTATACTATGTCCCATGAGAGCCTAGTGGAATTCCTGAATTAAAACCTCATGAATGTGTCTCCCATGCACCCTCAACCTCAACACACACACACACACACACATGACTGAAACAGCTAGCAGTCTCTTATTCACACACTAGCCCATATTCAACCTCCAACAATTTCAAAATTATCATTTGAATGCTCCCACCAGTTTATGGCTCCAGTGGTTTCCCCAGAAGGAAGACCTTAACATGATTGTGCTAGCCTGGCTTTCAAGGGGTCAGGGTGACTTTTTGTTTGCTCTGAGACCTCAGTTCTCTAATAGATTCATGAAGTCATGGATTACTACTTTGTTCATCTTTTTTCTTAACATAGAGACAGGAGCTCTTAACATTTCAGAGCTGAAATTGGAAGTAACAGAACAGAATAATTCTTCATGAATTATTTGAGAATCTTTCATTTTTACCCCAAGAACTTTTATATATTGCCATTTCAAAAGGCAAAAGCAGAGACGTTATTCTCAGTGATAAATGCCATGGATCCTGCTGAGTTCTCCACAAGCCTCTGTCCCACCTTATGCCTAACCTACCCCTCTTATTTGACCTAAATTTCAAATTGGACTGGGGCCTAGGAACATGGGGAGGGGTCTGTGTTACCCATTATTCGATGATCAAAAAAGCTGAAGGAGCCCACATCAAATGGCTTCAGTAAAGTGTCCAAAGACATTATGTCTCCTAAAAAAACAGGATGCAGAAAGGGTGGAATTAAAATTTTCTAATCCAATAGCTTTTATAGAAGCATAAACTGGTTGAGATTGAATCCTTACTTTTCTATATCCTCACCTCAAATCTCATTTTCTTGTCCCTATGCCATTTAATCTCTGAGTCCAGTTCCTTGATAATGCTGAAGTCTCTGGCCTCAGTATTTCCTGAACCTCATCTTAGAGCAGGTATATATGGCCCTACCAATAAATATCAGATTAGTCAGCTGGTTTGGATTTCTTTTCCTTTTTAGTAATTTAATCATACAAATGAGACAGACATGTTGAGCATTTATATGGTCCAGTACTGTGATACTTGATTTATATACAGCCTATCTCGTTTATTCCTATTACCCTTTCAAGTAAGAAAACTATGGATCCGAGAAAGTGAATTGCCTGACATCAGATAGCTAGCTATGATAAAGGCAGGATTCATACTGAACTCTCTGATTTAAATTAGGTACTTTCCCTAGTCTGTGCCTCTCAGTGGCAGAACACAGTATGTAATAAATACCTTTAGGATTCTCATTGCCCAATGTGTAACAGATATTTTCAAGTGCAAATTAGGCTGATAATTCAGCATTTCTCCTGGATATAGCCTATAGGTTCTCCATGAGCTCTAATTCCTTGGAGGCAAGGACTATAATCCATTCAATACTGAGTCTTCAGCATAGAGCCCTAGTAAATAAAAAATGTTCATTGGCAATATAAGTAAATAAGGAAGGGAATAAAACTTCATGAACCAGTGAATGAATGAATGAACGCTCAGCCTGATGAGTAATGCAACAGGAAGAAGTCTTTCTAATCATCCCACAGTCTTGGGGTCTTCACTGATATACTGAAGCACCAGTGAAGTAGGAACCATTCATTTCATTCATCACTTTGTGGCCATCTTAGTCCAGTACATAAATAGTAAATATTCAATCAACTTTTGTTATTTCTGATGGGTTGACTTATCAGAGGCAACCCTTTCCAGAACAGGTAGCCCTACTCACAGGGGGAATGACTGGGAGTGGCTCCCTTCCTCAGTCTATGGCTTCTTCTCTGGATAATACCCATCTTATCCTTGCCCACTTCTCAGAATTCACATATTTATCATTGCAAGCACCATTTTCACCCCACACCTCTACCTGATTTTTCCCTGACTCTGTTTAACATGAAGTTCAACAGAGAAATACTGTATAAGACCTATTTGAACTAGAATCCCACACTGTACCCTCAGAAGGAACTTAGAGGTCACCTTTCAGACAGAAAAATAAGAAAGTGTTAGCAGGTAACCCAAGGTCAAGGCAAGCCCAGAGGCAACTTCTACCTCTAAGTTCAGGGTGGCTGCCAGCACTGCCATTTCTGTATATGCCTTCATGTTAATTTTGGGTTTTGTTTTTCACTAGTGATATGTGTAGAATAAGAAAACCCCTAAAAACAAGACATGAGAAGCTCACTGTCACCTTCTGCCCCAGCACTGGTGATGAACCCAAGTTCAGTTCACTATGGTGACATGAATGAGTCACAAGAGGGGCTTTTGGACTTTTAGTGCTGTCCCCACTCTAACACTGGAAAGCTACATTACGATGTGAAGAAAGAAGATGCTGAATCCAAACCCGAGTTTAAAAAAATCAGAGTACTTGGACTTTAATCATAAAGATCATTTTACCAAAGCATATTTTTAAAAGGCTGTGAAACATTATGCAACGTTTGCATGGTTTAATTATGAGTTTAGAAAAGCCTAGCACAACTTTTTCACTACAGTAAAACATGACAGAGCATGAATCATGGCCTAATACTTTATGCTTACTGTGGTTTTAGACATGGGGTTAGGGGTGCTGGGCTGTCTACGCAACAAGGCATGAATTACTGCACGCAGTTCACACCCCAGAGCGCTTTATGACAATTATAAACTTCTTTTGTTTGCTTTTTAAATAACTAAGATATTTGAATACTATATATTCACTCAGAAAATATGTTTATATAGGAGATAAGTATATCTTATAGAAAATATGTGTGTGTATATATATATGTGTGTGTGTATTATTTACGTACAGTAAAATACTTTTCACAAGATGGTAATACTGAACAATTTTCCATTGTTTTTTGCTTTCAGTTTTTGAAAACACTGTCAGTTATAAGATTATGTAATATTTTCCGCTCATATTAGAATGGACCAACTTTCTTATTAGTCTCCTCAAATCCTATAGAATTCAGAATAAGATGATACCCTTTCTTTAATAGTAAATTTTAAAGATTCTAAATTCAAATATTTGCCCAAGTTTTTGGAACTTAAGAATTTGATTATTTTAAAGAAAAGGAGAGGACGTGATAGATAGTACAAGGGAAGGCTGGTGTGGGCTTCAGGAGAAACCAGGGAGGAAAACCTGACTTTCCAATGACAGGTGCCAATACCCACTCTGACAACTTCAGAGAAAAGGCAAACTTGAACTGCTGGAAATAAAAAACTCCCTGAGGAAACAGATCTGAGTATTTTATAAGGAGTAGGAATAACTCATAGTTTTACATCATGGCTCTGGCTCATGCAAGACGTATGTCCGGTATTTTCCTATGGACCTTTGTTCCTTCTAGAGTCAATCTCAGCTGCACTTGGATGGTTATGAAGACCCTTTGGAGTTAGCACTGTTTGCTGTCACCTTTGTCCACAAAGGCAGGACACAAAAGAAAATTAATGTTTAACTCGAAAGAAATAAAAAGCCATCTTGAGATAGGACAGCAGTCAATTTAAATTTCCTCAACATTTGTCCCCGAGAGGGGTATTTTTTTTCCTTCCTCTTCATCACAAATTTTTGATAGCTAAGACCTCTAAAAATGAATGCTGGAGTCAAATTTACAAAATCCATTTTGCCTAAACCTTCTGAAGTCAGACTTTCATCTCTTCTCTGTCCAGGGTCACTTTTAATGGTAATCTATAAAATGCTTGCTCAACATTCTGCCCTTTAAAAGGTGCACACTGCAGGTCTTGAAAAGGAGCAGGCCCCTTCTGTTCGTCTGGGTGGACAGAGCCAGCTCCCCATGAACTGCTGGGCTTGTGACCTAGTCATCAGGCCTCATTGCCAACTTCCTAGCCAGACCTTTGCTGTGGTCCTTGGGAAGGAATTCACCTAAATAGAAAACATTTAAAAGCCCACAGAGTATTTTGCCTACTAAAACTCCATATTCTTTTTTGCTTGCTAAGTACAGATAGGGAGGTGATTACCTTATATAAAATGTTTATACAAGGACAATCATTATAATGATTGGTAGAGCTGAAATATGCTCTAGTTCAGCCATCTGAACATTAATACCTTTACCTGGAAAGTATCATCAACTCCTCTCGTCATGATTAACATGATTAAAACTTTTGGAAGAAATTTTTATTGGTGAAAAATCTTCTAAAACCAAATTATATTTCAGTATCTTGGGGGTGGGAGGGGGAAGATCATCAGACAAAAGCAAATACTTGAACTGGTATGCCCTGGTGAAGCAGCAGTTAGGTCAGTTGCCTCGAAAGGAGCAAGCCACATACCCATGGGTTCAAGTCCCACCCAGGTCTGGGGAGGTAGGCAACCAATATGAACACCTAAATAAAATAGAGATGTTTCTTCCTCTTCTCTTCTCACCTGCACCTTCCCTTTAAAAAAAAAAAAAAAGCAAATACTTGAACTTAACTAGATATGTTAAATACCAGTAAATAGGCCACAGATGTAAGATTTTGTATTTTATTTATTTTTTAAACCCTGCCCCACTTATAACCAACCTGATTCTCTGCAGATTCACGGCAGATCCAGCCATCCCCACCTTGGTCCTACGATCAATCCTACCAGTACCTGGGCTCCATTGCCTCTCCTTCCGTACACCCAGCAACACCCATCTCTCCTGGACGGGCCAGTGGCATGACAACCCTCTCTGCAGAGCTTTCAAGTCGACTCTCAAGTAAGTTGCTTGAAAACACCTTCTTAGAAGTTGAGTTAAAGTGGAAACCACAAGACTAGAAAAGATGCATGAAGGGGTTAGCAGTCATTTTTCACTGGCTTAAAAACAAGTTGTCTATCTCTAACTCCCATGCTCATGCACTGGTTTTTCTTGACAGATGATGGATATGGAAGCAGATACTGCTTGGAGAAGGGGATTCCTTGCGCATTTGGGGGTGATTCACATTTGGGAGGCACGGGTGTCAGCTGGAGGGTTAATAAGATAAAAGGCTGGAGCAGTCACCTTTGGGAACTAGGATGGGGTTGGTCCATCTGGTGGTGGTGAGCCCTCACAGATCACAACAGCGTCACACTGGGGTACCTGTAGAATGGTAAGCAACTGTACCTCAAATGAGACCTTCCCAACTAAGAGCTATTTAGACCCAGGTTAGAGGGCAGCATAGAATGTTCAGGTGTCATGGTTAACATAATTATTATTAATATGAGCTCACTAAATACTAGTCATTTAACCTAGGAAACCTCTGAGCTTGGCACTCACTTTTACTCATGGGCAGGGAAATCAGAGTTACAGAGAAAAATTCCTTTGTAGTAAGCACAAGAAGAAACTCCCTATTTGGGGCTTTGAAATTGGAGCTGGACCAAACTGAAAATACTTCAGAGAACTTCAGTAGTCTGAAGCCCGAAAACACACGTCACGGGGGACGGGAGGGCAGGGGCAGTAGTTTTTGCTTTTCCGCTCTCCAGATCAGATTGTAGCAGGTTGGGGGCAGACAGAGAGGCAAAGAAATCACATCTGCCATTTTGAATGTAGTGTAATGTGTTTTCCACACAATTGTGATTATGTACAATTTCACCAAATGCTTTAGCTTCTTCTCAGAACTTCTCATTAGCGGCACCATAGACATTTTGGGCCAAATAGATCTTTGGGGGAGGGGGAGGTTGTCCTGTTCACTGAAGGACATTTAGTAGCATCTCTGGCCTCTAGATGCCAATAGCACCCTCCCCCGCCACCACCAAACTTTAAGAACCAAAAATATCTTCAGATATAGCCAAGTGTTCCAAGGGTCAAAATCGTCCCCTAATGGAGAACCACTGATTTCAAGTATTACTGGGCACTGTAGCAAAATAGGAAAGCCAGCTTAGTTGAGTTTTTACATAATTGAATACTAAGATGTTCATGGCACTTGGTGGTCTAACAAGAATTGAGGGAATAGCACAGCAATTATGACATCTGCTCAGTTTGACATTTGAGAAGCCCTTTTCCCTATGGAGTAGATTGATTCCAAAGGCATTTGTCAGCTTGTATTTATTCTTCTGAGTGACCCTGCTCTATGCCCACTGGCTATGGTCTACATCTGCAGTTTTTCTTGGAAAAGGCCCTGCTGTGGGTCTGTCCCTTGGAATGTATTACATAAGTCTCTTGACTTGGTGACTACCCAAGATGGGCACCTTCTACTCCAAGAGCCCTTGGGGCCAGCTGCTCTGACTGACCACTGTTCAGAGACCAGGGTGACTGTTTATAAGGAATGAATGCATGTGCACTCCCAACTCACGTATCACGTTATGCTTCTGAATAACCTGGACTTCAAGTACACTAGAAGTAAGGGAAGACATCTGATGGTATGATCGTGTGAAGGAGATAAAAACCACATCACATTTAAGCACCGAAATATGACTCTCCTCTGTCTTGTGGGGTGGACCACAGAGAATTCCAGCTAGGCTTTCACCAGTGGCAGAGAACAGCATGAGAGCAGTCTCCACTGCTCTTCAACTTGGCAGAACTCCCTCAGAAATCAAGCCTGTAGCACAGGCCTGAAAAGTGTTGTCAGCCGCCTGGGGGCAGGAAGGGGGAGGCGGGTGGGATACATAAAAGAAAAGTGTCTGCAAGGCCAGCTTTGAGAACTTGACCCAGCTCTAAACAGGCATTTCCTTTTAATCCCACCCCCCAGCTCTTTGCTCAGCCCCTCTCCAGGCCCCAGCCCCACCTGGGCTTCCTGCTGCATGGGGACTTGTACTCTGTCTCTCTTTCCTTTGCAGACAGACTCCACACCTTGTCTGAAAAGAGTTGTCATCTGTAGGTTTTCTTTTTCTTTCTTTCTTTTTTTTTTAAAGTAATGTTTAGCTGCCAACCTGGGCGACAGACGGCATGCATTAATCTGAGTCATGCAAAAGATCCTTTTAAGGCGGCCATTATCTGCTCAGGCTGTTTAATCCTTTGGGGGCAGTGGGAGGGCCTGAGTGGGGTGCTTTCATCCTTGTCAAGCTGTGGAACGAAGACTTGAGCTGTCATGGCAAATATTTAGCCCCACTGGTAGGGAAACATTTCCAACTAACATACCTGAACCTTCCAGGCCCCAGGTCTTTAAAAGCTCCCTTGACCATTGAGGGTCCCAACCCCACCTCCACCCACAATACCAATGAATAAGGGAGTACCAGGCCAGTCAAAAGGAAAAATGAGCTGTGGCCATTTGTCCTTTTGGCTAGCCGAGTGGGTTTGGTGGGGGTTGTCAGACTGGACATAAAAATGAAAGCAAATATTTGAATAGATGATTTGAATCTGAGCATATGCACACAGCCAAAGTTGTTTTATTAGCAAATTTGACCAAACAGATGGTCTTTTGTAATATAACGTTGCTACTGTGTAGACAGAAGAATTGCAGGCAATATTTAAGATCTTTCCGATATTCTGTCCACAAGTGGCAGGACTTTTCCCCTGACAGCTGAGACAGTAACATCATACATTAACTGAGCCTGTGACACACCATGGGCTTGCTCAGGATTCCAGTAATGTGGTACCATCACCGGGTTACAACGCAGTAGTTGGAACAGACTGGCAGAACATGCCCAGACATTGCTGTGAAACAGGGTGACCTTTGATTAATTTTCCAGCGGACTCACCTTTTTGTCTCAAGGCTAAAGAACAAGAGGAATAATGGACAGAGTCATTTATTTGTGTCCAGTGTATTGCATCAGATGACAACAAATTGATTGTATTTGCCTAATGCTTTTCTTCCTGCCTCAGCTTCTCCCTAGTCTATACAAATCTAACTGGAAAAATGGAGTGAAGCTTCCTGTTAACTCTCAAGCATGCGCAGTTTTCCGTGTAAGCACAGACCAGTGACATAGGGCTTGCTCACAGAGTGCCCTAGCCAGTAGGCAGGGATAAACCTCGTGGAATGAGGTGCGGCCTGGCTTCTGAACAAGCTAGGGCAGTCATGGAAGGGCAGCCCCACAACCACTGCAGTTTACAACTTTCTCGCTGCCCACATGTCTGACTTGCTTTGAAAATATTAACAGGAGTATTTGTTTGAAAGTCAGACTCCAGGTTTTCTCATTAGTGGGAGATTTGCTTCAGACTTTGGTTGATTCCATAAGTTTTAAATAACCTCTCTGATGAGGAATAGATCCTCTCAACACGTTCACCCCAAATTTGCACGAGTTCATTTTCTGTTTTGGTTTTTTTTTTTTTTTAAAGGATGCAAGCAGGAATAAAGGCAAGTAGGCAGGCAGGCAGGGAGAGGAAGAAGCATTTTCATTTATTTATATTTTAGTAGTTCCTCTTGGTTATATCACCCCCCACCCCCAACATACACACACAGGGCCCCAGGACACAAACCTGGGTCCTTGGGAATTTTTTGGTGGACTGCACTCAGGGGGAAGAGGCAGACCCAACCATTATACCCAGGGTGTGCCCAGAGGTTCATTATTTAGAAATGTATTCAAGCAATAAAAAAAAAAATGTCACTAGAAAGAAAGAAAGAAAACAAAACAAAACAAGAAAAGAAGAGAAAAGAAAAAGGAAGGAAGAAAGAAACACTGGCTCTCCTAGCTGGAATAACAGACTTGAAATATGAGGAAGTTGATCAACAGCCTCAGCCTTCCAAAAACAAACTAATCGGCTCTGGTAGCTTTGCTTTCAGAGCAAGCATTTGGCTCCATCAAATTTCACTATTGGCTTGAATACAAAAGAACACAGGCCACATGCTATCCTGTACTTGGAGTTACTTCTAGGTTGATTTGAGAATTTACAAATTTTAAAACATTTCTCTTTTGCCTCTGCTTTGTTTCGTTGCTGTCTTTTGCATTTGTTGATGTGAAGACAGCCCTGAGCTGCTCATGTTGTGAATAGTGAATAATCCTGAGGAAAGGAAACTGACCCAGGACGCCATCCTGCTACTGTGGTGGCTCTCAGAGGGGAGGGAAGGAGGACACCAGCCACCACCCACCAAGCCTCCATCCCGTCAGAGTGGAGACACTGCTGTTGTCACAAGGCGGGGGGGGGGGGGACACTACTGGCATCTAGTGGGCAAAGGCGGCTAAGGATGCTGCCAAATATCCTACAATGTACAGGACAGCCCCCAAGGTCCCTAATAATAACTCTCTGACCCAACAGGGCCACAGGTGAGGAATTCTGATCTCCAGGCCACAAGGAACCCTTCCTGGCACTCATACCTCCTGGGGTTCCCAACAGCAGCCTGTGGTTTAAAAAAATGCAGAGATGCAATAAAGGGCAGGACAGCCAAAGCTAGCCTGTCAAACTGCAAATGTGTAATACTAACAAAAAGAGTTTTTCAGACAATGTTTTGTCATTCCTGATATAATTTTAACATGTGCAAAACATGGAGTAGATAAATTACAGTCCTACATCCAATCATGTTAACAAACCAATGAAGCACATATTTGAGAATACTTGCTGAAACCAGACTGTTTTTTTCTAAAACTGGTGTTTCTAAAAATATAGAACTAGTCTGAAGGCAGACATGGGGCAAAAGAGTGGTATTGATAATCATCTTCACTAAGTCACTACTGGAGCATTCATTAGGTTCAGTCATACAATAGTGTGAATTTTCAATTGTTATAGGCCTACAAAAATGGAAATTTCTTATGACTCAACCTAAATACTTAAAATGTTACATAGTATATTGTATTATATATATGATTGTCCAATTATAATTAATATATTTGTTATATATATATCAAGTGCATATGCTATATAAATTATATATAATTATATATAAAATAGGTAAGTATATATAATTATGTATCATTTATATATTATCTATTCCTAGGTATGATATATCACACTGTATGTGATATAATCTATTACTATTAATCTTTTAATGCATCTTTTGCATAGTAACTATTATATTATCACTATATAATGATATATTACAGATTAAATTTTATTAACATTGGTATATATTAATAAACTAATTTTATGGAGGGTTGGCAAACTTTTTTCTGTGCAGGGTCAGGTAACTAAATACTTTAGGCTTCCTACATTGTATAGTCTGTCAGGATCACTCGGCTTTGCAGTGGTTACTGAAAAGCCATCGTAGACAATATATGTAAGAATGAACAAGGGCCATTCCAATAAAACTTTAGGTATAGTGACTGAAATTTGAATTTCATGTGGTATTTCATGACAGGAAGCAAATTCTTCCTTTGACCTTTTTTCCTACCATGAGAGCAATTAAAACCCATTCTTCGCTTGAGAACCATACAAAAATTCACAGCAGCAGGACTGAACTGGTGGGCAATAGTTTACCAACCCTGCGATTATATCAACATTGGATCTATATTATCCATATGCTGTACTATGTATATAGTATACACATATCTCTATTTACATTGCACTACATTATATATACATACTACCTTACATCACATAATACCATATATTTCTGTGTTCGAGTATGACACATGGTATGCTGCCCGCACACAGAAGCCTGCTGGGTGGTCCCCAGTCCCAGCGGGCAAGGTCGCCGGGTGGTCCCCTGCCCCGGAGGGGAGGGCACGGTCCCAGGGCGGTCCCCCCAGAGGACAGGGGTCGACCTGTCCTCCCCCCAAGGACCCAGGCTCGGCCTGCTCTCTGAGCTGACTCTCGCCCTTTCTGCCCGCCCGCAGCGGCGCCCGACCTGACGACCTTCGGAGACCCGCGCCAGTTCCCCGCGCTGCCCTCCATCTCGGACCCGCGCATGCACTACCCCGGCGCCTTCACCTATTCCCCGACGCCCGTCACGTCAGGCATTGGCATTGGCATGTCGGCCATGAGCTCAGCCTCGCGCTACCACACGTACCTGCCGCCCCCGTACCCCGGCGCGTCGCAGGCGCAGGGCGGTCCCTTCCAGGCCGGCTCGCCGTCCTACCACCTCTACTACGGCGCGTCGGCCGGCTCCTACCAGTTCTCCATGGTGGGCGGCGAACGCTCGCCGCCTCGCATCCTGCCCCCTTGCACCAACGCCTCCACCGGCTCGGCGCTCCTCAACCCCAGCCTCCCGACGCAGAGCGACGGCGTGGACGCCGAGGGCAGCCACAGCAACTCGCCGCCCAGCCTGCCGGCCGCGCGCCTCGAGGAAGCCGTGTGGCGGCCCTACTGAGCGGCCCCGCCGTGGCGCCCGCCCTGCTGTGGAGGCCTTGCTGGGGCGCGGCCCAGGCGGAGTCCCCGCGCCCGGCCTCACCCGGCCTCGGCCGTCCGGGGAAGCCGGACGAGCTGGGACGAGGGATCCCCGGTCTGCCCCAGGCCAGGGTCCCCCAGCCGCCTGTGCCCCTGAAGTCTGTGCAGTTAGCAATTGCTGTTGGCCCGTCTCCGATTTTTCAGACCTGACACAACTTGAGGGTGTCCACTCAGCACCACGTGGATGCCTTGTGCGGCAAACAGGAAGATTCCCAGAGGGAAACTGTGAATGCTTCTGATTTAGCAATGCTGTGAATAAAAGAAAGATTTTATACCCTTGACTTCACTTTTTAACCAAGTTGTTTATTCCAAAGAGTGCGGGATTTGGGCTCGGGGGGATGCAACTCATCCTGTTTGACTAATTCATATTTCATGTTTTTAATTTTCTTTTCCAGCACCTTATAAATTGCAAAGTGCATATTTGCATTTGGGGTGAGAATATGTATATATACATATGTATAAATACATATGTATATATACATATATATGTATAAATTGAGCTTGCTTCTATCTTGCTTTGACAATTGAAAGAAATACGATTCCCTTTTCTGTTTTATTTAACTTTTCTTTTGGACTTTTATGTAACTGTTTTTTGAGAAACAGCTACAGCTTTGGGTCATTTTCAACTACTGTATTCCCACAAGGAATCCCTAGATATTTATGTATCTTGATGTTTAGACACTTACTTATGTGTTGATATCTTTTTAATTATTTAAATGTACTTATATTAGGAAGAAAAATATCAAGTACTACATTTTCTCGTTGTTGTTTTTGAAAGTAGCCAAAGTTAAACGTGTCACATTGAAGAAGGCTGGGGAAAAAAAGAATGGGTAATGTGATCACTTGGTTATCTAAATATTGTTTACATTAAACTCCCTTTCATGTTAATCAAACGAGTTGGTAGCTAATGCAGCAATGTTTTTAATAGGTTGAGGGTCACTCCAAGGATCTGACGTACGGAATTTTCTGCCAAGGTTCTCATATCTGACTCCCTCCAAACAGGTCATATCTGGTTCCAAAGGATTGGGGTAGATGTATTTCTGGAGAGAATTTATTTTCTGTTTAGGGAGTTGCTCATTCCATGTCTTCTTGATAATTTCAGACCTGCTCTGAACAGAAGGAATCCCAAGTAAACTATATGGAAGGGTGGTATGCACATGGGAAGTGAATTTAGTGGTAGGAAGTTGATCATTGGGAGCTCAACTTTTATCTCCAAGAATATATCCCTCTTTGATACAGTACTTGTTCATTGATGCAGAGCAAAACTTGTGGCTATCCCCAAGACAGGGAGTGGAAGATACTAAACTAGGTACCTTGGACAGCCCAAGGTCTCCACCCTGATTTTCAGAGCTCAGGTTCAGAAGCAAGCCTGAAGGAGCCATGCTCCCATGTGTGCCTAAATGGAGAGGTGGGAGAGCATGGTCCCGCTGTGAAGGACCCCACCCCATGCAGCCCTTCACCACTGTCTTGTGTTGCTTTCACCAGACTGAACCCCTTCCCTGTGAGGTATGCACTTTTACCCGTGCATCGGCGTGGCAGGAAAGGTTCATGTCATTGCTGCCCATGGCTACGATTCAAACATATCCAATGTCACTGTAAATTTTATAGCACTATTTTTATGGGAATATTTTGTCAGAAAGCAGTTGTTGTACAACTCATAAATGCTAACTGCTGATTTTGACATATGTGTGCTCAAAATGATCTGGTTGTTATTTAATGTACCTCTTAAACGAGTTGAAATGATTTCAGGTGAACCCTGAAGAATATTTGAAAGCAGGACTTCAGAACAGTGTTTGATTTTTATTTTATAAGTCTAAAGATTCAAATTAGATATTTGGCTGCAGGCAGCAAAACAGCTGGAATTATTTAAAACAACTTTTTTTTAGTTTTCATATATATATATATTGATTATTTGTTTTACACAGATGCAGTAGCACTTTGGTAAGAGTTTAAAGAGTAAAGCAATTTGTGTTATCAGGTCATTCTTATCTAGGAAAAAACTAAAGCAGATCTTGGAGAAGCCCAAAATATATTTATTCTCATCTTAGACATAATTCTCCAATGTTCAGTTTCATATTTTAGTCTATATTACATTTTTTGCAACAAGATTGCCCTTAAGTGTCAGTAAATTTAACATTTTATTCCTGAAAAGGATCATTAGCCCATTTATTACCCCAATTTGAACTTAAATGTTCTTTTCAGCACATGTTCTCATATCTGACTTGGTAAAATGCTTGGGGGAAATGAAGGAAAAAATTATAGTTCTCTGTTCCATTCTGGTACCTAAGGGTATTCCTACTCAAAACAAGCCTAATGGTCTATAGGGAAAACAGATAAGTCTCACATTGAATCTTCACTCTCAAAGCCATGGCTGAGGAGGGCTTGTCACCTTATCATAGACCCACTGGTTTGATTATTCAGAGTCTCACAGACACTTACCAGCATATATAGTTATATAATTATTCCAGAAAGAAATGAATCAAACTTTAGTTAGTTAAATGTTTCCCCCTAGGAATTGCACTCATTGCCTCCAGGTAAATTAGAGTGGTCATTTTGTAAAGAAGACCAACAATATAACCGAATGTTTCTGGGAGCATTAGTCTAACAGAAAAAAAGATTCAATAAGCCATTTCTATTACTTATCTATGCCCTTATTTATAATTTCAGCATGGGCATATATTTCAGTTCTTTCTGCCTTTCTCACTATCTAAACATACTGATATTTCTCTTCCTCTCTATCTGCCCTCAGTCTCTCCCTCCTCTCTCATTCCCTCCTTCCACCATTCCCCTGCATTCTGCAAGGAGATAGCACACACTCCGTGCCAACACCAAAAGTCCAGAGCACAAGGAACTACCTTCTCCCTCTACTCACAGGAGCATGATGAGTCAGCCTTTCTTACTTAGGTGTTTCTTCTAGAAGATGAGAAACATTGCCAACCATTTTTGATCTGTCCAAGTGCAGCCACAGAAATGTTCCTGGGCAAGTTACAGCAGTGAGTTAATAGATGGCCTTTCTACTGTTGTCCAGGGCTTCTGTGCAGCTAAACAGAAATGCTCTGGTTAGAAAAGAAATTAACGGTTCCATCAAACATCCTGCATTCAGGATTGCAGATTTCCGTCTTGGAATACCTGTTTCCTGGGGACACTCCATCCTGCTGGCTTTTGGTGTCTGTTGTTTTTGTTTGGAGGGATGACTTGTTTGAGGTTTTTGACACATGAAAAATCAGTTGGACAGTAATCTCACACAACATTTTTTACACCTGATCAAAATGCCTTTTTGTTTGCCCACAGTATACCACTGTTTTGGAATTTGTTTATTTGGAGTTTTCCTCTCCACAGTATTGATGAGGCTGATCATTTGACTTTTTTTTTCTTTCAGAAGAGTTGCATCTACAAAGTTAATTGTATTTATGTATGTAAATAGATTTTAAGCTTCATTATAAACTATTGTTAATACCTGTAATAACTTTTTTCAATTTTTTGTGTGTTTCTAAGGACTTTTTCTTATGTTTGCTAAATACTGTAGAAAAAAATGCTTCTTTCTACTTTGTTTATTTAGACATAAAAATGAGATAATTTTATTCACTTTTGTAAAGAGATAATAGCATGGTTCCATTTTTTTTTTTTTTAAGTTCACTTTTTGTTCTAGGAGAATGAATGTGCAAAAAAAACCCAGAACTGTTGGTTATTTGTGCTATTCTGGATGTATAAAAATCAATGGAAAAATAAACTTCCAAATTGAAATGACTGTATAACACATCTGTTGAAAAGTCCCAATGGGAAACGTGTCCTGCAGGAACAGGCCCCACCTGGTGTCTATTTGGGTCACATTTGCTGGGTCTGCTCACAAGGCATCCTGGAGTTTTTGTGCAGTTTCCTCCCTGGTAACTGGCTTACTGAACACCTGTAAGGAGACTGCCCATCTTGAGTTATAAACCAGATTTGATATGAGGGAGCACCCCAGGACCTTCCCTCTAAGGTGTTTCTGGAAGTGCTTGTGAGCAAACCCTCACCCTGGCATTTTAGCGCACAGAGTGAGCACCTCCCTTGGACTGCACCATCACGATGCCCAGTCAGTGAGGGAACTGGACCGCAACAGCCCAGGAGCCTTACTTTCTTTTCACCATGGTTTCTTCTGTAAATTCAATGACAGCACTAGTGGGGAGCAAATAGTTTAGCAAGCATGTCACCCCATATCAAGCTGGCTTTGTCGTTCTCTGAAATGGAGAGCGGGATAGTCAAATGAAGCCACAAGGACACCAGAGAAAAGTCCTCCAGCAAGCACCTTTTCAGGGGTCTGGCTTCAAGCTGAAGTCTCTTCCCTCTCCTCCCAATGCTGCCAGCATACCCCGACCTCTGATGGTGTGAAGGCCTAGATCAGCCCCAGGCTTCCAGGTGGCTTCCTTGGATATGACTGAGCACTGAGTCATGCTTTAATACTCATTTAAAAATAGAGTTATTTGCAAACGCAAAATGGGAAGGGACCTGACCTAAGTGTCCTCACCTTCATCTGTCTCTGCCTTTGTAAATTACAGGAATCAAGCCTGAGCTGTGGGCAAGGAAACAGTCTTCCCGCATCACCACCCCTGTGCTAAGTATTATTAGTACTTCAGTCTTAAAGGTCTGTGAATCCCAAATCCCCTGTCAACCAAGAGCCACTACCTCAAACTTCTTCCCAATTCATGTCACTGCTGCTTCATGTTGGTAAGTGGTCAGCAGTGGGGCACAGAGGATATCAAGAGCCAAAGCAAGCAGATCCAAAGAAACCATCTGATGGAGGAAGCATTGACTAATGAGCACAGGCAGGAAACTGATGGTTTCCTGCTTGTAAGTTGTGGTAACCTAGTTTCCAGCTTATACAGTCAGATACTGCATAATGACGTTTAGGTCATTAAGAGAGGTGAGGTACATCACAGTGGTCCCCATGGATGGCCTAGTGTTTAAGAGCTTTGCCATTAACTCTTTGATGTTTGCAGAACAATGCACAAAACTGCCTAATAACATTTCTCAGAGAATGCTCCCATCATTGAGGGAAATTTGAATGTGTATATGCTCAGAAAGGGAACCAGTGGACAGCTGAACAAGTGTGCTCTGGTCAGACTACCCGAGTTGAGAACCAGTGCTGTCTCACACAAAGGTTCTAATTAAACTAGTGGTCTAATTTTTAATTGTAAAGATAATAATGCTTTAAGTTATAAAATTTAAGTAAGTTCATATATGTCAAGCACTTTAAAAAGTGCTTGGCACATAACACATGCAAAATAAAATCTCATTGTTGCAAATGTAAACAATATAAAATAGATGGTTAAAATGTCTCCCACTATTCCCAATTCATTCTATGTAACTGTCATCCATCCAGGTTTTTTCATAAACCCATAATATATACCACAGGTTTTACCTATACCCATGCAAAAGTGCATCACACTTTACATAAACTTAATGCACAAAGTACATACTTCCACAACCACCTTCAACCTTTTCAGTGACTACAGTGCATTCATTTATACAGCTGTGCTATCTAATACCTTCCCCTATTGATGGGCATCTAGGTTATTCCCAATTTCTTCTTATTACGACAGTTCTCTGCCGATATCTTACATTTTTGTGCTAGAAATTGTGTATAGTTAAAAAGAAATTGCTGGTTCAAAATGATTTTACATTTTGACAGACACTTCCAGATTGCTCTTTCAGGAAGTTTTATTGAATTAGATTTCTAGAATCAGGGTCACCATGCATTAGAAAGAAGAAAACAGAAACTTGTTAGGTAGATATTTCCTTACTAAACTCTAGGGATTTTTAAACAGAGAGATTGTAGAGAGATCGTGCCTTCTAAAATGCACAAAGTGTTCTGGAGAAGGAATGTAGGCCTGAAGAAAATATTAACAACTTCACTGAAGAAGTAAGTGCTGAATACAAGCCAGGATGTGGTTAAAGAGCTTCAAATACTCAGGTGCTCAGTTCTTACAATGGCCCTGCAAGAGAGGGCCTCTGTGCTCCCTACTTTGCATGAAAGGAGGTTGAGGAACAGTGAGGTTAAACAACTTCCCAGAGACCCACAATCATGGACACTGACGGAGGAGTGGTGATCTGAGCCTGAGGTTGACCTGGCCTCCCTGCTTCAACCACTCCCCTACATGGAAGCTCCAAGACACTTTAAAACTTCACTGAAGACAAAAGTCATCTCAACTCTCAATGGTGGCCTGTCTCTTCAAATGAAACTACATCTTGCGAGTCTGAAAGGCAGAGAAAAATGGTTGTGAAAATTTCTAGAAAAAAAGGCTCCTCAAGAAAATGTTCACCCTTGCTCAGTCCTGATAAAATATTCATCGAAGTATCTCAATGTGGCTCAGACTGCCAAGAACTCATCACCATTTTTTTTTAGGTTTCAGGACATTGGCTGAGTTTTAGCTTTTGACATGTCAGAACCCCCCCCACCGACACCTTTATTCAAAACAAGCCTACCCTAAGTTCATCTACCCCCTTAGCTGAGGTCTCCTAGGAAGCTGTACCTCAGTATCCTAACGGAACTTAAAGGAAACAAACACACCCTTCTCCCTGACGCGTAAATACCTCTCCCCAGTCCTGTGGGGTTGCTTTGAAATAGCTTTCCTTCCTTCCTGACATACTATAGAATTAAGTTCCCACATCATTTTTTCAAACGAGGAGGAGATGGCAAGGAATGCATTTACTACCTCAGTAGGAGTGTTTGTTGTGTGTCAAATTATAATATTGGTAATTAAATTTCGCGTAACTCAAATATTCCCTCTAGTTTCCATTTCATTGATGCTGTTGTAAGAATTAATTAATGTTTGGAAGGTATTTTGAAGATGAAGCACACATACAAAGTATTATTATTTGTTATTGCAAATAATTGTGTACAGCTATTTTCTCTCCTTCCCTCAGTAACCATACATGGCTTCCTCAGGGAACTGAACACCAGAGTCTCCTATGAAATGGTGCTTCATCAAAAGTGTTTAATGCCCATGAACAGTGGCATCTTTCCCCCTACTGGAGGAGACCCCAAGCACATTCATAAGTAACATATTGTGTGTCAGATGATACATTTATTTCCTAGGGTTACTGTAACAAAGTGCCACGAATTGGTGGCTTAAAGCAATAGAAATGTATTGTCTCAAGAGTTTGGAAGCCGGAAGTTTGAGATCAAGGTGTCATAGAAGTGATTCCATCTGGAGGCCCTAACGGATAATCTGTTCCAGGCATCCTCCTTCTTGGGTTCTGGTGTTTTCCCCCTCCTTAGTAGCTCTTGCTTTATAGATGAATCACTTCAATCTCCACCTATTCCATTAAGGTGCTTCCCTGTGCATCAGTGTGTTCAGTATCCCCATTCTAATGGAGATGCCAAATGCTGGATTTGGGCTCGCTCACCTTAATTCAGTCTATTTCTTTTTAACTGATTTCACCCACAAAATCCTATTTCCAAGGAAGCTCACATACAGATAGAATTTGAACACATCTTTTAGGGGATGTACAATTCAACCCACAAGAGATAAGAATATAGCTATGGAGGGGAAGGAACATAGGTAAGGATGGAGAACTAAAATGTCAGGAAGGGCTCCCTATGAACAGTCCTGAAGGAGACAGTGGAGGGAGCCATTTAGGCATTTTAGACAAAAGTGACAGGAAATGCAAAGGCCTCTCAGAAGGAACTTATTTTACATATTTAAGACCAACCAATAAGGTTAGGACAGCAGAAGTAAAAGATGACATCTCAGAAGTCACAGGGCTAGGTAAGATAGATTCTCCATGGGAAGGATTTGGACTTTTGAGAGAAAGAGTTTTGAATAGAGGGAGTGACATGTACTAACCAACTAGGCAGTTGGCAGCCTACAGGGTGTCTTGGTGCAAATTAAAAAAGGTGACCTTTCATACAAATAAATGCAGCTGTGGAGCAAATCACACAGTGAGTGGAGCAGAGTTGGAACTGAATTCAACTCCCATTCACCCATCAGCTGGGCACTCCAAATAGGAGATATTGCAGGAGAGGAGGTTCCAAGTGACTGGGTTTTCAGTCTATTTTCAAAGTAAAGACAGCAGAATATAGTCATGAATTTGACATGATATGTGAAAAAGGAGTTGAGGACACCTTAAAGGTTTTGAACCTATGAAGAATGAAGTAACCATTCCCTAGTTTGTAATTTGGGGAAGAACAAATTTGTCTAGAGACCCCAGTTGCATGACAGGGTGGGGAAGAGGAAATTGGTTGACACATGCTTTTCAAATTTTCTTCCAACAATGTAGAATCTATACAGGTGGAAACAGAACCTATGGTAGCTAAAAGCAATTAGTTTGCCTTGCTTCTTAGGAATTCTGTTTAAGAGCTGCATATGTGGGTTTAATAAGAAAGTAGTATTTCAACTCCCAACAAGAACACTGTGGTATAGATGTAACCCTTTGCAAAACCAGGGAACACGTGTCCTCTCCTACCCGTGTTCTCCTCATTGTCAATTTTGATAGGTGAAGAATTTCCTCTTCCTTTGGGATTAATTCCCATGGGCAAGCAGACTGAGCAAGTCCCAAGTGTTGGCTTGATATTCCTTCTACATCAACAAGCTAGAAGCCAAGGATTGGGGGAGGATTTCAGTCTGCGTGTACCTTGATTTTTATTGTCAAACAAAATGATTTTATCTTAAAAACTGCAAAAATGATAGGATTAATATTTGTTCAATAGTCCTCCTCTTATCTGTAAGGAGTACATTCCAAGACTCCCAGTGGGTGCCTACAACTCTAAGTAGTGCCAAACTCTATACAGTTGAACCTTGAACAACTGGTGAATTAGGGACACCAACCTCCCTCACAGTCAAAAATCTATATAACATTTTATTTATTTATTTTTTAAACTTTTTTAGTATTTTATTATAGTAACTTTGCTTACAAATCAAAATAAATTCAAATGTTTAGTTTCCCCTTATGTATAGTTTCTCCATTCCCTAGATATGACAACACACCCTGCCCTCCATCAAATCACCAAGTGTCCTTTACCATTGTCCAATGGACTTCGCCACCATTTGCTCCCTCCCATCTCATTCCCTGTTGGTAACCTCAGTTCTATTTCAAATGTCCAAGGGTTGGTTTTGTTTTATCTTTTCCTTTATTTTGTCCATTCACATTCCACCTATGACTGAGATCATCTGTTATCTGCCTTTCTACTTTTAACTTATTTAGTTTGGCATAATCCCCTCTAGATCCATCTATGTTGATTCAAATGACAGGATTTCATTTGTAGTATTACAATGTGTGTGTGTATATATATATCAAATTTTATACACACATACACACACATATTTATGTATACATATATATCACATCTTCTTGATCCATTCATCTGACATTGAGCACTTAAGTAGTTTCCAGTTGTTACCTATTATGAATATGGTTGCAATAAACACGAGGGTGCAAAAATCATTATGAATTAATGATACAAAAGCGGGATTGTGAAATCATATGGAATTTATTTAAGTTTTTGAGGAATCTCAATACTGTTCTCAATAGGGGTTGAAAATTTGCACTCCCACCAACAGTGTAAAAGTGTTCTCTTTTCTCCATAGCCTCGCCAACATTTGTTGTTTCCAGACTTTTGGATGACAGCAAATCTCTCAGATGTAAGGTGATATCTCATTGCTGTTTTGAATTGCATATCCCTAAAAGCCAGAAAGTAGGAACATTTTTTCACGTGCCTGTTGGCCCTCTTTGGAAAAATAATCTTCTTTGGAAAAAATGCTTCTCCAATTCTTCTGCCCATAATTTTATTGCATTGCCTGCTTTTCTGCTATCAAGGTTTATTATTTATTTATATATTTTGGATATTAGGCCTTTGTCAGAAATATGGAACACACATATCTTCTCCCAGTTTTGTCTTTGGTGATGTTTTCTTTCACTGTGAACAAGCTTTTTTTTTTTTTTTTTAATTTGATGTAGTCCCAGTTGTTTATTTTTTATTTTGATTCTCTTGATGCTGGAGTTGATTCTTCAAAGGCCTTTCTAAGGCTGATGTGATGGGATGTCTTTCCTATATTTGTCTTCCAATCATTTTATGATTTTCAGTCGCATGTACAAGTCTCTAGTCCATTTTGAGTTAAGTTGTGTGAGTGGTGTTAGAGAGTGACCTAACGTCATTCTTTTGCATGTGGCTGTCCAGATTTCCCAACACCATTTATTGAAGAGAGTTCCCTTTCTCCATCTTATGATTTGACTCCATTGTCAGAAATTAACTGACTATATGTGGGTGGGTCAGTTCCTAGTGATTCAGTTCTATTCCACTGATCTGTGCCTTTTGTTATTCCAGTACCACACTGTTTTAATCACAACTGCACTGCATGTAGCTAAGTGTCTGGGGGTATAAGCCCTCCAGATCTGCTCTTTTTATCTCATAATTGTTTAGGCTATTCAGAGTCTTTTCTTGTTCCATGCAGTTTTTAAGATTTGTGTTCTGTTTCTTTGAAATAAGCCCATGGGATTTTAATGGAGATTGCATTAAATCTGTATATGCTTTTAAGAAATTACCATCTCATTGTATCCCCCTCTATTTCTTTTAAGAAGGACTTGTAGTTTTCATTGTGCAGGTCTTTCATCTCTTTTGTTAAGTATATTCCAAGATATTTGATTCTTTTTACTTCTATTTTCAATGGTGTAGTTTTCTTGATTTCCTTTTCTCCTCATGTGTTGTTTGTATATAAACATGCAATGTATATTTTTGTATATTGATTTTGTACCTCACACTTTACTGTATTTGTTGGTTAGTTCCAGCATGTTTTTGACAGGCTTTTCAGGGTTTTCATTATATATAATCATGTCATCTGCAAATAATGATAGTGTTACTCCTTTCCTTCTAATTGGATTACTTTTATTTCTTTTTCTTGTCTAATTGTTCTGACTAAGACCTCTGGTATGATGCTAAATAGCAGTGGTAAGAGTGGACAGCCTTCCCTTGTTCCTAACCTTAGAAGAAATGCTTTCATTTTTTTACCATTGACAATGATGGTGACTGTGGGTTTACCATATAGGGCCTTTATTATGTTGAGGTATGGACCTTCTATACCCATTTCATGTATGGTCTTTGTCATAAGTGGGTATTGGATCTTGTCAAAAGATTTTTCTGTGTCTATTGATATGACCATGTCATTTTTCTCCTTGCTTTAATTGATATGGTATATTAAATTAATAGATGCATGTATATTGAACCATCCTAACATCACTGGGATAAATCTCACTTGGACATGATGGATGATTCCTTTAATGCATTGTCGGATTTGTTTTGCTAATATTTTGTTGAAGATATTCACATCTATGTTCATTAGAAATATTGATTTATAATTTTCTTTCTTGGTGACATTTCTATCAATTTTCATATCATTGAAGGTTAGCCTCATAGAAAGTGTTTGGAAGTATTCCCTGATCTTCAATATATTAGAAAACTTTGACAAGAATAAGTATGAATTCTTTCCTGAATATTGGTAAAATTTATTAGAAGTCATCTTGTCCTGGGCTTTTGTTTTAGGAGACTTTTGATTACCTCTTCAATTTCCTTGCTTGTGATTGTTCTGTTCAAGTTTTCCAACTGTTCCAGAGTCAATCTTGCTAGACTGTATTTATCTAAAAATCTATCAATGTCCTTGAGATTGTACACTTTATTGGCATAAAGTTGTTGATAGTCGTGTCTTATGATGCTTTGTATTTCTGTGGTAACTGCTATAGCTTTCTACCTTTCATTTCTGATTTTCATTATGAGAATCTTCTCTTTATTTCTTTGTGAACCTAGCCAATGGCTTTTCAATTTTATTTGTTTTTCAAGAAACATTGTTTTCAAGAAACAAACTTTTGGTTTCTTTGATCTTCTGGATTGTCTTTGTTTCTGTTGTGTTTATTCCTGCTTGAATATTTATTATTTCTTTTCTTCTACTGAATTTTTACTTTAACTGTCCTTTTTTTTCCTAGTTTTTCTAAGTGTAGTGCTGCACTTTTCAGTTGTGATTTTTCGTGTTTCTTGAGGTAGACTTGGATTTAATAAACTTGTCTCTCGGTACTGCTTTTGCAGCAACCAATAGATTCTGGTAGTTTATGTCTCCATTCTCATTTGTCTCTAAGTATTTTTTTAAGTTCCTTTTTTACTTCCTTTTTTTCCCAAAAGTCATTTCAAAGCATATTTTTTAAATTTCCAATTAATTTGGAGTATTCCAGCTTTCATTTTGTGATTGATTGCTTATTTCAATCATTGTGGTCAGAGAATGATTTGGTCTGATTTCAATGCTTGTAAAGTTATTGAGACATGTTTTATATCATATCATATGATCTATCTTTGGAATGCTCCAGGTACACTTGAGCAGAAAGTGAAATCTGTAATCATTGGGTAAAGAGTTCTGTATACGTCTATTATACCTAACTGTTACAAATGGTCATTTAAAGCTGCTTTTTCCCTATAAATTTTCTGCCTCCTTTATCTATTCATTGTTCTAAGCAGGGTGTTGAAGTCTCCTACTATTATTGTGTTGCTGTCAATGTCTCTCATCATGTCTAATAATAGTAGCTTACTATATTTTGATGTTCCTTCATTTGTTGCATATATGTTAATAAGCAATATGACTTCTTGCTGGATTGACCCCTTAACTATTATAAAATGCCCATCTCTGTCTTTTGTTATGCTTTTTAGTTAGAAGTCTGTTTATCTGATGTTAGCATGGCTGTTATATTCTTTGTATAGCTATCCTACAGCATTATCTTCCAACCATTGACTTTGAGCCTATGCTTATCTTTTGAAAGGTGAGTTTTCTGAATACAACTGAAGGTTGGATTATGCTTTTTAATCCATTCAGCCACTTTGTGTCATTTGATTGTTGAGTTCAATATATTAACATTTAGAGTGATTATTGATATGTAGCTGTTTATTGCAATTTTGTAGTTTCTTGTCTGGATTTTGTTCCAAATATTGCCTTTGTTCTTCTCTTTCTCTTCTTAGGTGGGTTGAGTATAGTTATATTTTGATTAGTTTCCCTTTTTTTTTTATTTCTTTGCTTTTTCTCTGGAGATGTGTTTTGAAGTTACCCTTAGGTTAGAATTAAGAAGTTTGTGTTTATTTCCTATTTTTATTTGAAATCATATTAGTCTTGCAGTCATTCTATCCATCCACATTTTTATTCTCCTCTCCCCTCCCCACTTTTTGCATTTTGCTCTCTTACTGCTTTTAAGTGAGGCTTCTTTACAATTTATGAATCTTCCTTTAGCATTTTTTTTTATAAAGCTAGTTTGTGGTGATGAATTGCTTTAATTTTTGCTTATCTGAAAACTTTTTATCATTCAGTTCTAAATGATAACCTCATAGAGTATACTATCCTAGGTTGAAAGTTATTTTCTTTCAGAACTTTGAATATATCATGCCATTCTCTTCTGGCCTTTAGTTTCAGTTGAGAAATCCGCCGACAATCTTATGGGGACTCCTTTGTATGTGACTCATTTTTCTCTACCTGTCTTTAGGATTCTTTATCTTTTATCTTTCATATTTTGATGACAATGTGTCTTGGTTATGCCTTTTTGGCTTTCTTTTGTTAGGTACTCTTTGAGCTTCATGGGCCTGGAGGTTTGCTTTATTCCTCAAGTTATGGAAATTTTCACTATTATGTCTTCAAATAGCTTCTGACCCCTTATGTCTCTCCTCTCTTTCTGGGATGCCTATGATGTGAATGTTGTTCCTTTTGGTGTTATCCCATAGGTCTCTAATGCTATCTTCATTTCTTTTCATTCTTTTTTCTCCGCTTGTTTACTTGAATGCATTCCTCTGTCCTATCTTATAGCGCATTGATTTTATTAGAGGCTTCATTCATCCAACTCTTGAGTCACTCTACAGAGGCTTTTTTTTAAGCTCAAATATTGTTTTCTTCAGTTTTTAATATTATACTTTATTTCTTCTCTCTCCTTCCTCTTGTTCTCTTTTTTCTCTATTGTTTTCTTGATTTCCATGAAGATGTTTGTCACTGTTGCCCTAAATATATCCTCAGGTAGTTTGCATATATCTGCTACACTCAGATTTCCCCTGTGGTTTTAATTGGATTCCTCATTTCTCATATATTTCTCTGTCTTCACACTACTTGGCATTCTGTTTATGTTTCTATGGGTTATATTTCCCTGCCATCACACTGTGTAGGGTATCAACTTGCATCTTAAGTTTTGTGACATCACCACTGGTTGGATTTGTTGACCTTCTTAGGTAGACCCTGCAATGAGGCCTGAGAGTTCAGCTTGTGGGATTGGAGTTGTGAGGGGGATGCAGAGCCTTCTCCCAGTCTGAATGGTAACAACAACCTTGTTCTTGGCCCATAATCAACAATCAGGCTACAATTCCACCTCCACCCACAGTGTGACACTAGTGGTTAGATTTGAAGGTTGCTCCCTTCTGGGAGATTCTTCTTCATTTAAGCCTGGGAGTGTGGTTTCTGGTGGGTGGGTCCTGAAATTCCAGCATAATATGGTGGGAGTGGATGGGAGCAGGGTATTCTCCTAGCTGCCTTCCAGTGATGGCAGTGCCCTGTGTACCATGCATAATTTCCCCAGGAGTTCCCACTCAGTCCCACCAGTTTTCTGGTCTTTCTTCCACCCTGTAACAAGACTCTTTCACCTGATCTGTGTCCTAGTCCTGCTGAGTGGGCTCCCTGCTGTCAGAGTGACTCTCTGGGAGGTTTCTTTCTTCCTGTGGTTCCATCCCGTCTGCCACAGCCTGAATCCCAAATCTGTGGTGTGGTTTTGAACCCTGACATTTTAATTTACCCTTTGTAGTAGAGATTGCTGCAGTGGTCTCTGTATCCTATGGACATGCCGTTCCTTTGCATTTGTGTATGCAAAGTAGGTTAATTCCTAGTTGCTCTATGGGGAGGAGATGAGATTTGACTCCTACTAAGTCACCACCTTGACTCTTTCTCCAAAAAACTATAAATTTTGACTCCCCAAAAGTTTTAACTACAGTCACCTTGCTTTCTGAGGTCTATGGGGGTGAGTTGGTTTGAGGACCCCCCGTGGATAACAAAATATGTGGTTCTCAAGTCCCTTGCAGTTGACCCTTCCTATCCATGGGTTCCTCATCCGTGGATTCAACCAATCAACATGTGAAGTTGGTTGGAGCTGTGAATTCAGTGGGGGAGGGTCTGCACAAGTAACCCCCTATAGTTTCAACTGTGTTGTTCAAAGGCCAATTGTATGCACTATACTTTTTCCTATACATTCATGATTTCTTATACAACTTATGATAAAACTTAATTTATAAATTAATCACAGTAAGAGATTAGCAACAGCAATAAAGTAGTGCAACTATAGCAATATACTGTAATAAAAGTTATGTGACTGTGATCTCCCTCTCTCTCTCTCTCTCATCACTCTCAATATCTTATTAAATGTAATAGTACAAGTTAGGGTAGGTAATTGAAACCAGCAAGATAAAAACCTCAGATAAGGGGGAACACTATGGTTGAAAGACCTGTACCTTCCTTCAATTAATATATGTTAAAGAGCCCAAATCTACTAGCTGCCTACACCAATATTTATTTTCCTAAGTAATAGATTCCTTAGGCTATACAACTGCCTCGAAGAAAAACTATACTTCCGGCTTGATGTCCCTTGTGACAAATTTCTGGCCAATGTTATCTAAATGGAGGTGAGGTATTGCAGCTCTGGAAATTCTTCCTAAAGTAGAGTTTGTGCATGTATTTCTCTCCTTCTTCATCTCTTCTCCAGTCTTACTGCCTAGAATGATGAGGTGCTGGCTAGAGAAAGAGCACTGCATACATTCAGGGATGCTTACATAAGTTTTGGAAGAAAATTAGGGAATGATTAACACAAAATTCAGGATACTTTGTTATATTTCGTGGGTAAAAAAGGGATACCTAGGAATTCTGGGATACAGTTAGGTGAATATATACATATTTACTTTATCATTACTTATAGAACTCAGTTCAAATAGACTGCTAATGAGATCAAAACTTAATTTTGTCAATTGAGTTTATTCTAGTTCAAAGTCTTTAGGCATCTTCCGAATCACCCTGTCATATGACAATTCCATACTTGTGATCACTTGTGGGACCAGGTAAAAGAGTAAGAGGCTGCTGGAACCACATCTCAAATCCCACGTTCCAGTGCCTTTGGGTCTTAAAAGCAAAAGAGAAACTATGCCTTCCCAAGAACTAGATCATTTGAGTCCAAGGAAAATACGAGCATGCTATCAAGACTGAAGGCATTCATGGGTATGTCACATATATTTGTTTCCTTTGACTACCTTGTAACAACAATCCCTTCAAAGCCCTGACATTGTCCTTGCAGATATTTATGACCCCTCTATAGCTGCTCCATGAAAAAGAGTAAATAAGCATGTTGTTCACAGATTAGCTCTCCAGAGGTAGTTAATGATTTCAATGCCAAAGAAGGGGCATATGCATATGTGGGTGGCACTGAGGGATAGGAGACAGTTGGTGACCAGTCATCAAAGGAAAAGAATCCAGCAACAACCAGGAATTTAATTCAGAGACAAAACAGTGCTTCTTTTAGTTTCAATGATTCATAAATATCTCACATCTGTGTAATGACTGGTTCAAGTTCTACTTTAAAAAAAAAAAAAAACCTTAGAAAGATTTCAGTTCATTGGTTAGCAAGGAAGGAAGAAAGCTGGCTTCATGCTGTAAAAATTTGATACAATTGCCTGTGTTCCTGGTCTCTTTTTGTCTAAACTGCAAACTGCTGCAGTCCTGTAACTCGGCTTGGATTTCCTCCCAATATTTGAATACATAAATATAGGTCTGCAACCACACTGCCCTGTTTATGAGTCTTTTAAAGATCAAAGTCACGTTCAGCTCCTGGGCTTGTCACTTTAAAACATACTGTACTTTACCATTTAACGGGTAGTTCTTGTAGAATGGCCCTAATGGCTCTTCTCATCTCATGTCAAACCTGAGCCTTACAGTTTGTGCAAATAATGCCTTTAAGGAAGCAGTCAATTCTATTTCTAACATGTTAAAAGATTCAGAACCTCCCTTTTGCATTAAGAACTGAAATTTAACGTGTACTGGTCTGAGCTTCCATACATGTCATTCTGCAAATGTCATAACTGATTATAAATTTGTCACATTGACAAAAGAAAGCATCAGAAAGTCAGATAAAAGTAAAAGCTCACAGGATACCACTCGCCCAGGTGCTGCCAAAATTTGATGCATCTCCACATCGTGGACATGGACAATGACTCCAGTCATGAACAACCTGAAAGCCAGGTCACACTGCTTAGTAGGCATGATCCCTAAAGGCTTACCATTTGTCTTCTTGGCAATACCTTTAAACTCAACATTGGTTGAAATCTGAGCCTTTGCACAGCATCAGTATTTCTTACATAGACTAAGATGACTATGGGGAAAAAAGGAAGCAGAAAATAAGAAAATAAAATGTTCAAAACTTAAAGTTTAAATGTATCTATTTCTTGAAATCATAAACATAATTTATGTCTTCACAGACCTGGTTCTCAGAAATATAAGAAACTCCCAAACTTGAAGTTAAGAATAGTTATGCAGTTGTAATGTGAGAAGTGTATTTGAAAGACAGCTGAAAGATATTTGAAAGCTGATGGAGTAGTGTGTTGCAGATCAGCATTTCCATAGTGAACAATGAAGAAACTTCAAAGAAAGTATGTATATTTGTGTCGTGTAGACATCAAACCAAGGTGCAAGGTCTTACGGAGCTAAAATCCTAGAAATAAAAAAAAGAAGGTGGAGAAGTGAGATGACTCTGTGACTCTGATATGGGTACTTTTTTTGTTTTTCCCTCTGGGCATTTCCTGTTTCTCAAGGATGTTGAGAAGTTAAAATCTTCTATCAGCCTCCCAAGGTACAGGGACAAAAATTCAATTTGAAAGATATTTAAGGAGGAAAGGTGATAGAGGTAGTAAAAAATAGCTCAAGCTTCCTATTGCTGTACTCCAAGAATGATAGTTAGGAGTACAGCCTCACAAATACTGAATCCCAGACTCTAATCGCCTCAATATCTGTATGAATTAAGGAAAGTTATTCTAAATCCTACTGTCCAATGATGAAATGTGAATATTGTATGCTAAAAATGTCTTGTGAAGTTTAAAAGATATAGAGAAAATTAAGATATGTGTTAATAATAAGAATAAAGTTTAGAAGAAAGTTAAAATGTCCTATGGGCCCCGTATTGACCATAAGAATTAAAAATACTAATTTGCATAGATTTTAATGTAAAAGACATATGTTGTAATCTATAGTAACCACTTGAAGAATGTATAGACAAGAACATTGAACAGAGTAAAGGAATAATAAGAGATGATTAAATAAGGCAAGAAATACGTATTCATTATCTATCAATTTGCAACAAGTTAAAATCAAATGTAGTCACTTAAAACAACAAAATATTTACTAATCCAGTTTCTGTGGATCAGAACTTTGGAAGCAGTTTAGCTGGATAATGCTAACTCAGAGCCATTAGTGAGAGGAGAAATGTCAATGAGGGCTGCATTCACATAAAAGCTAGACAAGGAGCGGGTAAAGAACATACTTTCAAGATGACTCACTCATAAGACAGGGGATCTCAGCTATTCACCACATATCAATCTCTTCATAGGGTTGCTTGAGTATCCTCAGGACATGGCAGCTGCATCACTCTTAGGATCTCATTTATAAAAACACTATCATTTCTACCTTATTCTATTTGATCAAAACCAATCACCAAGTCGCATTCAAAGAAAAGGGAATACACCTCTTCAAAGATAAAATGTCAGGTATTCTGTGGACATACTTTTACACCATGATAAAATGAAAGTAAAAAATTATAGGTGAGACAAATAAAACCAAAGATAAAAAGAAGATTTAAAACCACATATATCAGCAACTATTAAATACAAAGGCTAAATATCTTACTTAAATAACAAAGATTAATAGACTGTATAAAATATAGTGCTTATAAGAGGTATGCCTTAAATAGTGGTATGCAGAAAAGTTTTAAATAAAATAATTGAAATATTGATACCCATGCAAATACTAACCAAAAAAGAGTATAAACATAGAAACCAAATTTGATAGAATGATAAAGAAGAACAATTTACAATCACATTTAAGGACATAGAATATTTGAAAAACACAAATAACAAATGACCTAAATGACACTTATACCGCACTGCATAAAACAACTGGAAAACATGCACTTTTAGGTCATATTGAACATTTTCAAAAACAAAATGACCATATACAGTTTGAAAAGCACATGTTAATAAATGCCAAAATTTGAAACTATACTAAGGTTATTCTCTATTCTCAGTAAGATTCAATTAGAAATCAATAACCAAAAAGTAATTACATAACTTCAAAATATTTGGAAATTAGCCAATATACTTAAATAAACCATTGACAATGAGGAAATTATTATAGGAATAAATGGCAAATACAAATATAGTATATAAATTAGATATGTTTTATAGAGCTATATACACAATTTTATTTATAAATATATATATATTAGAAAATGTGTCAAAATTGTGAAATGTAGCTGAAGCAATACTCAGGGGATTGGGGTACCTATGGCCTCAAAGAGTAAATAAAATAAAATAATATGATGAAAATGAAAATTATGAAACTGAAAATGTTCAGTGACAATAATTTTAAATGTCCAAGATTAATTCTTTGCAAAGATATCAAATTCATAAACCCCACATAAAACTGATTAAGAAAAATGAAATGGATAAAAAAACTCTAGTATCAAGACTAAAATAAGTAGGCTGTACTATAGTGAATAGATTAAAATGTTTTTAAGTCTCTATGCCACATAATGTGAAAATTTAGATGAAATGGACTTACTTCCACAAAAATACAACCTACCAAAACTGATGCAAGAAGAAATAGAAACTCTAAACAGATCTCATGTCTGTTTAAGTAATCAGATCAATAGTTTAAAACTTCATCATAAATAAAATTCCAAGTCATATATTTCATTGGTGTATTCCTCCAAACACATAAGGATTAAAAACAAACACCAATTTTTTTACAAACTTCCTGAGAGGATGAAAGAAAAAGACACTTCTCACCTCGTATTACGAAGTCAAAATAACCTGTATACCAAAACCTAGGAAGAACATTACCAAAAAAATATTTTTAAAAAGTGCAAAGCAATCTCACTCACAAGCACAGAAGCAAGAAATTACCACACTCCATTTGGTAGCATAAAAGATGATAATCTGACCAGAATGGATGTGTTCCAAGAATTCAAACTTGGTCACCATTCAACAATCACTCAATGTATTTGAATAGTTTAAGCAACAGTGCATTTTAGTAATACAATTAATAAACTACTACTTCACCTACAAGATCTTTTTCACAATTTTGAGATTGAACTTAAAACATACAAAAGAAGAACATTAAAACAAAAGAATACATACCAGAAGACTTCATCACTATATAGTTCAAAAATGAGCAACACGGTCAGCATGGTAATCCCCTTTAGAAAAGGGATAATTGGGAAGCACAAAAGGGTCTTCTAGGGTTCTGATAACTTTCTATCTCTGAAACAGGTGGTAGTTACCCAAGAATGTGCTTGTTTCATAGTAATTCATCAAGCTAAATCACAAGTTATGATTTGTATATTTTTCTGTATCTATGTATACTTCAACATAAAAAATATAAATGCAATTTAACATCAGAACTAAATGCTGCCATTTAAGCATGCGAGACCTAATAAGCCCAGTAATACCCAATCAAAATTTCATAGCAATTTACAATTCAAAAAAGTACACTTTTACATCTGTTACTTACTCTTCACTTGCAGCATCAGAAGTACAATAAGATGTTTAGGTAGTTATTATATTCCCCAGGCACAGATGAGAAAATACTAAAAGTTCAGAGACTCATCTTCTATAACATAGCTACAATCTCAATGCCAGCATAGCAATCCAGGATTAGTGAAATATTGACCATGTTCTCCCCTAGGAGTCCAATTTAACAAAACACATTTCACCTCTGTGAAATTCATGAACATGGTTCCCATTCCTTTTCAAAACCAAGTCATTCCAGGCAGAGAATAATGGAAAAAACACAGACTTTGGAGATCAAATCTGGGAGAAAGCCATAACTTGCCACAAGTTAACAATGGATGTGGACATAGTACTTTATTGTTTTCCTATAAAATTAAATGAATAATAAGCTTCTTCTTCTCCCAGGGTTGCTGAAAAGAGTAAGTCAGATAACATGGAGAATTGTCTAGCATAGTGTCTAAAATTAATTTATGTTGAATTATATCGATTCTTCCCCTCGCTCTCAGCTACCAACTTCATAAAAGGGAGTTATCTGCCCCATGGAAATCAATTTAAAAGCCCTTCAAATAATTGTTGAGTAAGGCATAAAGGGACACCTGAATTAATATAATCCAACAGAGGCCTTTGTAAGTAAACTGATTTGTCCAAGCTCATTCATTAGTTATACACAAATTATACTTAAAACATAGGTCTAAAGCCCACCTAGGCCCCCCAAACTCAGATAAATCTACATCTATTCCTAGCCACAACAATGACCAACCATTTGCTCTGGTGAAAGAGGTTAGTTCTGCTTCATGCCAGCTGAAGACAAGAATGAGACGCACAACCTTTATCCAAATCTCTCAAGATCAGGTTGTGCAAATAAAGAACAGAAGCAATCACTCACTCCCTCCCCTCTTCTCCCATTGCAGTTTATAGCTAATCTTTCTAGAGAGCAGTCACTTCGTTGTGATAATTTACTAGTTTACCTTTAGTCTTCCTCAGGAATGCAGAAAAGATGAGGTCTCTGTGTTTTTTATTTTTATATGCCCAGTGCAAAAAAAAATTCAGTGAAAGTCAGAAGTTTTTATGGAAGGAAGGAAAAATGGAGGGCTGGAAGAAGAAATGAAGGAAGAAGGGAAGGAGAGAGACAGGGAAGCAGGAAGAAAGGAAGGAAGAGAGGAAGGGAGAGAGGAAAGGAGTGAGGGAGAAAAGAAGTAAGGACGGAGGAAGGGAGGGAGGGAGGGAGGGAGGAACAAGAAAGGAAGGAAGGAAGGAAGGAAGGAAGGAAGGAAGGAAGGAAGGAAGGGATGAAGGAAGAAAGGAAGGAAGGAAGGAAAATTTAAGTGTAAAAGCAGCAAGGGTATCCTTAAACATCCCAATTCTCTCTGTGTGCCCTTGCCCACTTTTACTATCTCTATCACCCTATCACTCTCTATCACCATATTCCTCATGTCCTCTTACCCAGCCTACTCTCAGAAAAAGCCCTCTGATTGGTGATCTGTATGCTAGTATGATCTGGAATCAAGGTGTCCTTTCATTCAGGTGAAATATACATTTCACCCTTCTATTCCATTCTATTCAATTTCAAGGAGCTTGGTCCCATGTTAAGGAAAACAGGTAAAGACGTGGGTTTGAGGACAGCATTTTCAGTAGCCATGAAGTTGACCTTTGTTTAACTGCTAAAGAAAATGAGTGCTTGCTTAATCTCAAAGCCCTTGGACTTCATTCCTTCATTTTTCATTAGTCTTCTCAGACCTTACTTGTTCCACCCAATTTCTCACCAAATCCCCTGTTTCTTGGGGATGCTGATCATATGTCTTGGCCTCTAATCATAGACTCCCACATGTGTTAGATTGGCAGCACCTCACCTGGACTGTGAGGCTGCATGCACCTATGTGGCCCACCATCTTGAACAGCACATGTTAGCCGGTCTGGGGTGTAGATGTAGTGACTGCTGTTTTGGGTGTATGGGCTATTTTGTGGTGTCTGTGGAACTCTCCTCACTGTTCTGCCACAGTTTGGGGTTGAGTAGTTGGTTGTCTCCTGGCTGCTACTGAACTTAATGATTACCCTGAGGTCCCTTTGTACATAGCTACCTTACATCCTTTCTCTTCAGCAAGAAGTAGGTATTTCCAGAGTGTTGTTTGACCATCTCTGGGCACTCTGTTGTTGGTAATGGGACTGGGGGCACCTACTGAGGTTCAAAAGTACCTGAAGTCAACCCAGTCATGGGGAAGCCCAGGATCACAAGAGCATTTAAGGTAGATGAGTCTCAAATCCCTACCTTGGGAAGGATTCAGATAGAAACCCTCCATGCGTGGATCTACAGGAAGGGGAAAAGTTGGGCTCACATTTTCCCTTCAAAGCTCAAGTCTACCTCCAGAGGTTGATTTAATTTAAGGGAACACAGCCATGTAAGCACACACACACACACACACACACACACACACACACACACACCCTTTGGCCGGGAGGACAAATGCACACTTATTAGAAAAGAGACAACAACTTCTTGAGTGTAAGGGCAGCATCATACTCATCCACATGTCTACTATATTATGAGAGCAAAAGGAAGAATAAACAGCAAACACGTGCTGAGTGTTTACTCTGTGCCTAGCCCTTATGAAGCACTCTACATGGATTATCTCATTTTATCTTTAAAATCACCATATGAAAGTTATATTACTATTCTTTTAATATTACAGATAAAGCACCTGAGCTTTAGAGATGTTTAACAACCTCTCATGGTCACACAGCTAGTAAGTGGTGGAGCCAGTGGTGTTCCGACCCTAGCAATTTCTCTCCAGCGCCCATGTTCTTCATCGATACACATAACACCTCCTTACAGAACAAGCTCTTATTTACTGAGTGAATTAATAATGAGTAAATGAAGAAGTTGATGGAAGGAAATACGGACTGACTACTCATTACATGCCATGCATCAAGCTAGAACTATTGTTAAGTTGTCTAATTTTACATCCAGTTAAATGATGTCATCAGGTCTTGAGCTAAGAACACAAAAGTTTGAACATTTGTGAGAAGGAATGTCATGGTGCTAGAGTGTGCTAGGGGACGGGTATCCTGAGAGGCTATGTTTAATGATCTCTCTATATACCTACCTCCCTAAATTTCTAATCCTTGCTGAGATGAACAAGGAAAATTGTATTTATCTGGAATCACTCACATATCCACCAATTGAGTCTATCAGGATCTTCCTAATCAAACTAGTAGATCTTAGAAACCAATAACCGTGCTTCATATACTTGTAGGTCCTGTTTAACTACTCATTGATTGCCTCGAGGTAACTGTTCTCAAATTTGGGCTATAAAATACTTGGAGGAAAAAAGTCTCAAGAGTACATTGATCAAATCTGCTTGCTTCTTAGTGACATGATGCTATGTCTTTTGCCCAACCAGGAAATCTGCTTGAGACAACCATGATGTAGGGTCAACATTGAATTATGCGCTTTCGATTAGTGGGTTTATTTCAGAAACAGCATTGAAGGATCAGTACAACTCCCATCTTTTTCACAGAACACTCTCTGAGTATCCTGGTCCATGACAAAGTCTTCACCCTCCAGGCAAACACCAAGTCTCATTTCTGACTATTATTTGGCACTGGCCACTTATCACATTATTCATTACAAATATTATACCAAGCTATAAGCTCCATGAAGGCAAAGACCATGTCTTCTAATTCTTTGAGGACAAGATAATATATTTATATACTTTTCAATTCTGCAAAATTTTATTGTGTATCATTATACCATAACCAAGACAACACAGATAAACATCAAAATCCCTTTTATGATGGAAGCATTCCCCCTACATAGCCTTGTTCTCCCACAAGTCTCTTCTCCTGTTCCTGCATAAACACGTTTTCACTGAGAAGGGTACACAGAATAGAGAGATCAGAGTCAAATTCATGAGTTTTGAGTTCCAACTTAACCTGAGGGTCAAAAAGTTTCTTAGAAACCAAGATTTTTAACTACAAAAGAGGCATTTTTTTTTATTTTCACAAGTAATCTCCAAAGGATGCCCAACTCAGGTCAAGCATGAAGGGTTAAAAAGACTAAAAATGAGAATTAGAGGAGACTTACCGTAGAGACTAAAGACGGGATGCCCAAGCCAGGAGATGATAACTGAAGAGGAGAAAGTTGGGCCGTTTAAAGAGTCCACTTGTCCTATCCAAGTGGCTATTTTGGAACTTGAAATTAGGGGAGAGGTCTCTGTTGATAAGATTGGGCCAAGAGGCACTTCCCCAGGGCTAGTGCAAGTCTAAATTGACACACCCCTATTGAAGTGGGTTTAGAAGTATCTATAAAACTTACAAAAGCATTTACCCTCTATTCCAGTTATTCCATTTCTGGGTGATTTTCCTACTGACCTATGTTTATCTGTGTAGAGTAACATATGCACACAATTATTCAGTGCAGTTTTGTTTAAATAAAGATTGGAAACAAGCAAGTGCCCATCAGCTGGAGACAGGTTAAATCAATAATGGAATATTCTAAAGCTATAAAATAATGAAGAACTCACTACCGAAGCAGGTGGAAATAAGATGGAAAACAGTGAGAACAATACACTACATTTTACGTAAAAAGAGGATAATAAGAATATATATCACATTAGGTTCCATTTGAAAGAACTTTCAAGAAGCCAATAAAACTAGAGCAAGTTATCTTAATTCATAGTTTTGTAATATTGTTTTGCTTTTATGTAACCTGACTATATAATCTATTGGAAATAAGGGAAAATAAAGTTGTGCTTACACCTGAGTTGGAGGCTTATAAAAAATAAAATAAGAAATAAATATTGCTTGCTCTACCTGTATCCTCCATGTTGAAAGTTTCAAGGAATCTTACTGTTGACTGGTTCTGCTCATACTGAGTTAAGAATATGACATTTTTCAATGTTTTAAAGATCTATGGTATGCCCAACCTTGCCCAAGAAGCAAGGGTAGCATGAACTGAGTCTGCCAGTGAGCACCGATTTTGATCAGGTCACCATCCCTTTCCTGGTTTCAAGTATAAAGAAAGTAACGGTTTGAGATAGGGCATGGGCTAAAGAGGAGCAGCAAAAGCAAATGGGCTCTGCACTCACAAGGATCCTAGCTAGGTTGATAGAAAACTTCCCCTTCAGAACCCAACTCTGCCAAGCTCTGTAGGAGCTGTCTTCACTGCTGTGGAGGCATAAGGGAAATGACCCCTGGATGTGCAGCCCCCACCCCAACATCTCTACTCCTTGACGCACACCCTAGATCTGTTTCCCTCTCCCCATCCGAGTGACATCGTTGCTGTTAGCTGCTGTCATGGCCCACTGATCTGTGTCCTTCCAGGACTGACCCAGGGTTGGTTTCCATGACATCGACATCATCTCTTCTAATCCCCACAACAGTCCTGCAAGGCATGTGCTGTGTTTTGACAAATGACATTGTCATTAAAGCACAAAGGGGTTAATCCTGAAGTCTCAGGGATGGCTTTTGGCAGTTCTTGGATTCAGTTCCCAATCCATACTTTCCAAACCAAGTAACTGAAAAAAGGCCTTTCCCTGCCTAGCCTGGAAATTTATCTTGTTTGCTTGACCAGCAGGTTGGCTGGTCTAAGCTTTGTTCCAACCTTCTGCAGTGAGCACCTCCCATACTCAGCCTTCCCCACTCATGCCCTAAATCCAAAACTAGGCCTGCTCCCTCCCCTGAGCCTGGCTGGATCAGATTAGCAAAAGCAACACCATTCTCAAGATTGCCCCACTTGGCTCCAGCAATTAATTAAGAACCGTCTGAGAGCTTCCAAAGGGCCTGCAAGCTCCAGCAAGATACGGCACACATAGTTTAATCCAAACTATTTGCTGTGTTTTTCCCCTTGCTGGGGAACCAGTCCTTACCTGTTACCTGAACCTGATTAAGTTTTTAAGCCTCTCACTTTAGGTGCCAACCGTGAGCAGCTTGCAGGTCATATGGAAGGTGGGGAGGTGGCTGGAAACCTAACAATGATATAACTGATCAGTAAACACATTGTTGCTTACTGGCTCAACCATGAGGCATCCAGGAGCAATCCTGGATCCTCCTGGGCAATGTTGCTATATCCACATGTGAGAACCACAGGCTCAACGAGCATGTGGAGCCCAAAAGCAGCAGCTCAGAGTGGTCTGGGCGAGGCTGCTCCACAGTCAGGACGCCAGGCTCTTGATGCAGAGGCTGGGGGCCCAATGACCTCAACAGTCTTAGAAAGGATCTTAGGGGTCAAAGACTCAAATGTGAAGTTCGCTGGCGTGCCTCAACTGTCCCCGTCTGAGTGAGTGAGCCCTGTGATGGAAGAGTGTCCCGTCCAAAGCGGGCTCCCACTTTGAGCCTGAGTTGCTGGGCAGGCTCCAGCCACCCTTGACACTGAACTAGGATAAGTAGGTTGGAAAATGAATGAGTAAATAAATAAATGAATATAAATGATTGATAGATATTAGAAGTGTTTTGGGTCTTTATTTAGAAGTTTGGTGATTCTTTTGTCACCAGAAATATACCCGAGGGACTTTTATCATTTAGACTATGGGAAAATTGGTTTCATTATATGTGTTTTGCTTAAAGTCACACAGCTATGAACCTAAATGTCAATGATATTTAGTGAGGATTCATTGTACCATCTTAATTAAACCTGTGTTTGTCATGTAGCCTTTGAATTATTGGGGTTTTATTTTTTCAAACACACATTAACACAGGTCCACCAGAGAGTGAGGTGTTCATTGCACGTATACTAAAGAAGTTTAAGTATAAATTCCTTTCTGAAGGATCTAGGGGAGAATCTATTGTCCTGCCTTTTCTAGCTTCTAGAGGTGCCCATATAGCATGGCCATAGGCCCTACCTTCATCCTCAAATCTAGCCAAGGCAAGATGAGTTTCCCCACAATGCTATGTTTCCCCACTTCTAATAAACAGTGATTTAAAGTTAGTCATAGTCGAGGAGAGAAATTAAAAAAAAAAAAAAAGCTTATCATCAAATTGGAGCCCAAATTTCATCCAAATAAATCAGGCATAGGGATGGTCCATCTGATATCTGACCTTTAACTTAATACCATCTGATGGTGATGGAAACATTAGGTACACTCTTCATTTGTGCTGCTATTATGAAAATGAGTTTTAGCCTTTGAGAGAATGTTCTAAGAGACCCTCAGGTGGAATTGTTTCTTTGTTGACAAGCTTTTGTCCTGACCTCTGTTTCTATGTTTGTAAGTGCCCCACCCCATATGTGTAACTGTTATTGGTATCTGAAGGTCTCTGCCTCTGTGGGCCCATGTGATTCGTGTATGCATATCTATCCCTTTTTCCCTACTATAATCTAAATATCCTTCTCTTTCTCTCTCTTCATTTTCCTTCTATGTCTTTCTTTCTTTGCCTCTATGCCTCTCCATTGTTCTTATTCCACTTATTCTCACTCTTCTCTTTCTGTAGCTTTCTCTTAACTAACCTCAATAGTCTATCCAAATATAAATGTTATAGTTTTTATTTTTATTAGTTTTCTGTTTGACATTATTAAACAACAAAAAAAAAAAAAATAGAGGACACTGTACATCTCACTCCCTCAAAATAAAAGCTAGTTATTTAACTCTTTTAGTTATGTGGTCGTCCAGTTTGGGTCCGTGACTGCCGTCAGCCCTACTAAGTCACTTTGCTCCTCAACACCTCACAGAGTTGGGGAGGGCGTTCTGAAGCTCTCTGTTGGTTTCTATTTTTGTTTTGAGCTAACTGTTTACTTACATTTTTTTTCCTTCTGATGTGAAATTCAGGAAATGCACAAACCTTTGTTGTATGTTTGCAAATCTTAAGTATACATACACATACCCAAGAAAGCAACACTCCTTTCAAGAAATTATCCCAGAGAGTCTCCTCATTTCCCTTTTTAGTCAATCCTCCACCACCCCAGAGTGACATTCTCATTTATTATATATTTTAAATCAGTGATCCTATTGGATATCTAATATGAAGTTTGAAATTTATTTCATACTTTCAATTTACATAATAAAATTTAATAAATAAAATACCCACTGGAAAGCGAGTGGTTCAGTCTATTTGAATGAAAGCTGATCAAATCAGGATCTTTGATTGTGGGGTTTTTTCCCAATTTTTATTGTGGCAAAATAGACATAAAAGTTACCATTTTTAAGTGTAGAGTTCAGCGGTTTTCAAAACATTTACAGTGTTGTGTAACCATTACCACCATCCATCTCCAGACCTCTTCTATCTTGTCAGATTGAAACTCTACCCACCTCCCTCTTTGTCCAGGAGTCTGTTTTTTTTCCCCCTGATATTTTATCTCCTTACCTATACATTGAATTAGTTGGGGTTTTTTGATTTTTTATTGAAGGAGCATTGTATCATAACATTATAGGACATATAACTAAGGTTTAAGGTGTGTTGGTTATATAAATCCACATCTGTATGCACTGCATTGAGTTCATCACTAGCTCAGGTCTTCCTTTACCACGTAATTGATACCCTCTACCCAATTCCCCTTTTCCTTCTTGCAAATACTAAATTGATTTCTATTAAGTCTATTTTGTTTGATTTTGATGATTTGTTTGCTTGCTTTCTCTAATACCACATATGAATGAAATCATAAGATATTTATCTTTCTCTTTCTGACTTATTTCACTAAGCACAATTCCCTCAGGCTAGGAATCTTGAATCTTAATTCTCACTCCCTGAACCGCACGTCCCACCCCATCCCAGCCCCATGGTGATACTCCAGTTGGTCCCGCTTTCAACTCTAAAAACGGTGGCGCATCTAGTTATGTCCAAGTCCTAAGCCCTAGTGCCTAGGAATGTGACCTTATTTAAACAGAGAGTTCTTTGCTGATGTCATTAAGTATCTTGGGATGAGACCATCCTGGACTTAGGGTGATTCCTAAACCCAGTGGCTGCTTTTGTTATAAAAGAAAGCAGGGTGCGCCCTGGTGGCCTAGCAGTCTAGTACACCCTGGGAGCAGTCCCAAATACATTCCAAGGTCCCAGGTTCAAGACCAGGGACTGGGAGGAACAACCAATGTGAGAAACTAAATAAAAACAAATAAAATGTTTCTTCTGCCTCTGTCTTCCCATTTGAAAGAAGAGGGAAATTTCAGATAGAGATGCAGAGAGAAGACCCTGTGAAGACGGAGACAAAGTTGGAAAGGCATGTCCAGGAGTCAAGGAGCACCAAGGGTTGCCAGAAGCAAGAGCTCAGAGTGGAAGAAACTGAGTCTCCGAGCCTCCAGAAGGAACCAACCCTGCCGGCACCTTGTTTTCAGACATCTGACCCCTAGAAATATGAGACAAAGAGTTTCTGATATCTGAAGTCACAGATTTTGGTGAGCATTTGTTCTAGGAGCCCTAGCAAATGAATACATTTGGAGTAAGAATTTATTGCAAGGTGCAAGGGACGTACAAAACACTGACTAAGAAAAAGATAGGCAGTTCCACACCATCACACCTCCTTCCCTAACAAGAATGCAAACCTCAGAAAACACTGACAACCTTTGACCTCAGTCACAGCTATATGACAGAGCCTTCTAGTCTGTCCGGCCACTTGCACCCCCTCAAGTAAGGCAGGCTGGGAAGAGGTGGGAGCAGAGTCAAGCTCCAGCCCACCTGGGTTTGCACCTGGACTCCACCCAACGAGGGGACTGAGGGCAGGATGTCTGACACATCTGTGCCTAGTGTCCTCTTCTGCAAAGTGAGCACAAGGATCACATCTCCCTCCTAAGCCTGTTTTGAGGATAAAATGCTCAATTTATATGGGTAATATGGGGGGGGGGTACTTGGAATGAAAGAGCAGTCTTAGTTATTATTTCAGGAATCACTTTTGTAAACAAAAATAACACTTTCAGAGACTTGAAATTAACAAAACATATAGCCAAGGATGTTTCAGGGAGCCCGATGGTGTCTACAAATTGCTGAAGGACAGAGAACAGAATGAATGTCTGATCATAGACCTGACTATACAGTTTGACCCTCACATCTGCAGTGGGTATTCTTTAGGACAAAATTAGCAGCCTTGATCTTTTGCATTTCCCACCCACATAGGCCTGATGAAGAACATTCCTTCCTTACCACTAAACGAAAATCTTAGAAATTTATCAATGTCTCTCTTGATGTATTCTTTTGGATATAGAATAATTGATGTACTTTTTTGTGTGCAATCTGGCTTCATAAACTGTAAAACTGAAGCCAGACCTGTGGAGGGTGGGAGTAGCCACACAGACTAGGCCCCCAGGTTTAAGTCCCTGGATAAGACTCTCAGTCTTATCCTAATAAATTTCCCTTTTTCAGATTTGACTTTACTTCACAACCATGATTTTAATTCAGTCAATATTTTCCAAAGTGGGAATATCGATATCTTGGACATGAGAGGAGGGCCTGACTCGGCAGTGAGAACGCGCACAATTCAGGTGAGCACATCGACACGGGTGGGTCTCGGGGACCCATGTTGAGTGAACAAACCAGACACACAAGGGAGTAGTTACAGTCTGTTTCTTTCCCATAAGGGAACAGAGCAGTCAAGCTGCTCTAAGACAGAGAAGGGCAGAAGAGTGGTTGCCTCTGAGTGGGAGAATTAGCTAGGAGGGGCACAGAAATGCTGCTGGAGACAAGGAGATGTTCTCTAGCTTGATTTGGATGACGGTCACAAGGGCACTTCTATATGTAAAAATGTATAGAATTGTGCACTTAAAATGTGTATTTTTTATATAAGTTATGTCTCAAATAGATTTTAAAATCTAAAAAAAATACAATATCATGTCATTTTCTCTTGTAGAATAGGAAAGTATTTTGTAAATGAATAATTCTCAGTGTTGCCATCATGTTTAGCACAGTGGGGAGGATGCTTGGAACAATGTTTCAGAAGGGGATTTGATCATTGGTCTGGCTTATTGAAAAATGTTAAGAATGCCCATCCCTTAAGCCAGAACTTTCACTTGTAGAAAGGTATCCCAAGGAAATTATCAAAGAGACATACAAAGATGTTTTTCAAGGATGTTTGTCACAGCTTTGCTTATAACAGCAAAAAACACTGAAGCATTCAAATGTCTGGCCGTGGAGGACCGCCACATGTGTATGGCAGACTGTGTTAGGCACCACTAAAAGCAACGGAAAACAATCTTTTGCTGGAACAGCAAATTCAGCAGATGAAGAGAAAGTTCAAATAACCATGTGCTCCTTATAAAGTATTTTAATACATAAACATTTTAATTAAAAGTAGATGATGATATGGTCATCACCCTGGTGGAGTGTAGGTTAGGTCAACCGCCTCCAAAGGAATGCAGACCACATGGCCTGGGTTTCGAGTCCCCAGTCCAGGGAAGAAACAACCTGTGTGAACAGCTAAATAAAAATGAAATATAATGCTTCTTCCTCCTCTCTCTTCTTGCTGGCCTGCCTACTTCCTTCGTTACTGCCTACACCTTTCTTTTAAAATAAAAAAGTGGATGATGATAGATGATAGACAGGTAGATAAATAGATAACAACAAATAATACAATATTTTCTATGAATGGTGGTGTTATGGACAATGTTAATTTTGTTCTTGTACTTTTCTCCGTTTTCTAAACTTTCTATTTACAGAAAACCTGAAAACCTTAAAGAAAATATGCTGTTCTCTTTTTTTAATTTATTTAATTCTTCATTTTATTAAAGGAACATTGCAAACATTATATAGTTTTAAGGTATGTATCATCATATATATATATATATATATATATATATATATATAATACAATAAGTTTACCACCACTCTAATTCTATTCTTTACCATAAAATTGATCCCTTTCAGTCTTGTAGGAAATATTTATAGTTAAATGAAGAAAAAAAATGATGGCCCCTGGGAGGGCTATGACAGCAGGATATGGATACGAAAAGGAATGACATGAAACAGACAACTTGGAGAGTCTATGAGTTCTCTAAGATCACATACACACACTCACACGCACACACACACACAGATCCTCTAGTTACACCCACTGGTCTAATCAGATCCATGCTCCTAGGAGCTGAGGTTACACCCGCAAGATAGCCACGGTGAGGCTGGGCCTTGTGAAGGGCAGGTCTCCAGAGGGGCAGACACCTGAGCAGGGATGGGGTTGCCAATGCTACGTCTGAGCCCATAGAACCCCATTCTCCTTCCAGCACATTCCTTGTTTCAGTTACACTTTGATAAAACTGATAAGCCAGAATCCATTTCTGTGGTTTGTAATCAAAAGAACCTCACCGACAACACAGTTGTTTTGATGAAAGAGGGTCTCTTCCTTCCCCCTCTTCCCCAGCATCTGGTGGTATTGGTCAGCGTCTGTGGAAGACAGGCTCTAGACAAAACACTGTGGTTGGACTAACCTTGCTAAAAGAGTTGTACAGCCTCTCGCAAATGAGATGCAGCAGACTTACCAAGCTGTATCTGTGATTGGTCAGACAATGTGAGAAAGACATGCGGCAAGGGTGACTAAGTCCTTTGCTGGGCCTCTGTGGACAGCTTCTACGGCCTGAGATCCAGGAAGTGTCTGCAAGTGAATTTACGTAGAAGACACTTCCCCGGTCCTACTTCCCTGAGGTAGATTGCCCCTGTCACCAGAGTGAACGTATAACTTGAAGGAGACGCACAGAGGATCCCTGATAAAGAGCTCCCAGACTGCAAACTGCAGACCTCACCACTGACGCAGCACTTTTCGTCTTCAAGGACCAGAGCCTCAATTAAGTAATTAATAGGTCTGGTCATGTTCACCAATCTCTAAAAATGAGACTTTTTTCCCTGCAGAGAAGTGCTTTCGTGTCAAACCCAGAGAAACTCCTGAGATGGCAACCAGTAATCCAATAAACACTCCCCCTCTCCCAGCAAGTTCTAAACCAGCTCTGCTGGGGACTGCGTGGCTCCCAAACACCCAGACACTGTGGTCTGCTGCCCCCTCGAGGAGATTCTGAGCATAGCAGCAAGTGGGACACTGCATTCTGTAATAAGAAAGTTTGTACCTGAGAGAACATGAAGCATGCCCAAGACTTCTTAAAGAGAGGAAAATATTAATCCAGAGCATATCAATTCCTCTCTTTTTAGTCAAAACCTAGATGGATTGAATTGATATTAAGTTAACAACTTCCATGGGCTAACACCTTTCAAATGAAGCAGGAGGGTTCTTGAATTAACAGATGAAAACTTTGCTTTGCACATCAGAGAACTAAAGGAAGGTAATTGCCTTCAGTATTTATTTTATATTTGGAGAATCCAAAGCAAGAAGGCTTTGAAGAAGTTAATATCTGATTATAATTCTAGGCGTGGTGCCAATGGGATAAATTGTCTGGTGGCTTTGTGGAAAGGCTCTGTGTGCATCTGATGCCAGTGGCCCAGCATGGTAGAGAGTCTCATAAAGGGCTCAGAGGGCATGTCTCCCCTGTATCACTGACGCATGGCAGATGCCAGGGCTTTGGGTCTGCCCCCATTCCAGATCCAAACCCAGCGACCTCAGTGGGCTGCCCAAACCTGCATCCCCTGAAGGACCTGCAGATGGGCTGTCCCATGAGGACTCCTGGGTCTCCACATGCTGTACAGACTGTCAACCTTGGGTGTTCTCATGATTGGGCTTTTCAGTATTTCTGCAGACTTCATGCCCTGGTTAAAACTTTTAAATAAACCAAGTCCTGCACACACACATGCACATGCACACACACACACACACGCGTGCACACATGCACACAGGCGCACACAAAGTGTGTGCTCCAAACTAAACTCTCACCATTCAAGCTTTTGTTTCACCTTTTCAGTCAGGCCAGTCTGGTGTCATGGGGAATGGGTTGCAAATAGTAAGCCTGCAGTGGCTCCAAAGGGCATGTTCTAAAGTAGCCTCCCCTTTGGAGAGATGAGTCACAGTTAATGCACTTAGGAGAGTTGGAGACTTCCGAGGACTGGCGCAGAGGCCCAGCTCAACGAATTCCAGTCAGAGGAAGAGACTGGGCAGTGAACATCAGAAGGAAGCAGCCTTACAGAGTCTGGCAAAGCTGCCTGCCTCTGCATCCCAGGGCTCAGTGAGTGAGGTGCGGGGATGCTTATGGCCGGGGAGGCACAGTGATGATCACAAAGGGGCCAGTGGTGCCTTACAGATAGAAAGAGCAATCCCAACGGCCTAGACAAAGGAGTCCAACCAGCAGCACCTGGTCACCCACACTTTGTTTAGCTGAAGGGCTCCAGGTCCCATGAAGGCAGCTGGGGACCTTGTCCTAAAGTGCTTTCCAAACGTGGCCTTTGGGGATCCGAATGCTCTCCCGGAAAGTCCAGTCTTAAGATGACACAGTTTCCCATCACAGACCAAGCTTCCTAAAACCACAGGGGAGAAAAAAATTCAATAACCAAATCCCAGTGACCCCACCCTGTCTGCAGTTACTCAGCGTTCACTGGCAAAAGTCCAGGAGCAGACCTAGGCAGGCTGAAGTCTATCCAGATTAATTTTCAATTGGACACGGGACAAGTCAAGCAAGACAAACCCAGGGCCTGACCTAGCAGCCACTGCTATGGCAAAACACTGTCATCTGGGGGCCAAAGAGCAGCCCCCACCCTCAGGGAATGTTGTGCGCAATGCATTCAGACGCCACTCAAAAGTCCTTCAGATTGAAACGCACTTACTGCATAGCCACTCATGACATGCTTTCTGGCAAGGTCCTCACTATACAGGAGAGGAAACTGAGACACCCCAAGGCTAACACTCTCACAGTAGAGCGTGTGCACCCCTGAGTTCAGCTCCAAGGCAGCATCTCCCTGCTCCAGTGTCTCGCCTGCCCAGGCCCCGCCCCACTGAGGCCCCAGGGTAGGTGAGTGCAGGGAGGGTTCCACGGCCCCACGAGCCCCCACAGACACCAGTGCTGTGGTTGATGCAGTCTACACCTCACTCTCAGCAGTGAGGCCTCATTTCCAGCATCCAGTGTCCTGAAGACATGAGGTAGCAGCTCAAGTCTACTCTGTCTCCTGCCTCAGACTCTCTTCCAAGGGAAGGACTCCTGTCCGCTACCCCTAACATGGAGCCAAGTGGAGCCCAGGACACAGGTGCCATCAGGACATGTCAGTACGCAGCAGGAACAGGCGAGGCCTCTCGGCCATTGCACCTACATAAGGAATCTGACTTCTCTGTGCGTTCATGTTCCTCTGAAAGATGACATGAGACTGGACACCTATGTTGAGTGGAATTTTAGAAAACTGATTGAGAAAAAAGCATAATTACATCAAACATTACATCTGTCCCTTACATGAAGTATCTACCTATCATCTAGATGATAGGTCATCTCTGTCATCTGTCTATCTGACTAGGTGCAAACATGTCTCAAACATTCAAGCTGCTCGCTATGGGATTTGGATGAAGAGCTCTCTATAGCACTTCATTAAAGTGCAATTTCTGGAATTACTAGCTATGTAACCTGGAAAAAGTGATTTAACATCTCTGCTCTTTTAACATCTATGCTTTTTCATCTGTGAAATGGGACACATAGGAGTGCTTTTTAATTGAATGCTTGCAAGGATTAAATTAGGAAACCTATGTAGAAGACTCCTCTGACAGTCTGCAGCTTGCAGCTCTTGAAGACTGGGAGAGCAGCTACCATGAGCAGGAGAGACTCGACTCTGCTGAGCCAGAAAAGACAAAACACAGTGCCCCAAAAGCTTTTTACTTTATTCATTTATTCATTCATTGAGAAAGTTAGGCAACAATGAAGGAGAATAGGCAGGCAGGCAAGAAGAGAAAGAAGGAATAAGCACTTTCTTTTATTTAGTTGTATATCTTGGTGGTCTCCCAGCCCCAGATCACAAACCCAGGTCCTTGGGATATATGTGGACTGTGCCAGCTGGAGCGGGCTGGCTTATCCTCTACTACCAGAGCATGCCCCAAAAGCTTTTCAAGTACTGCCTTCAGGGGAGAGTCCTGGCCTGTGCAGCTGGCCTGATCTCATTGTGAAGCCTCTCTCTGAGGAAGAAAAGGCCCTGAGAAAAATCAGATTTGGCTACCAGAAGAGAGAAACACAATAACAAGAAGCAAACACAACTGAGGTTGATTCCATGAAGCTTTGCAAAGCAATTAAGGCTTGCGAACCAGCACAAGAGGGAGTCAGCAGAGTGCCAGGGCCAGGGAGCTGTAAATCACTTACTGCTGGTCAGCACAGTGGGAGAGGAGGAGCCCTTGTGGGCCCCAGAACTGCACACGGCCTGTGAGCCACCCAGTCACTGCCCCACAGCACACAGGGCCATGAGGCCGGAATCTGAAGCCTCTCCAGCTCCCTGAGGATTTGATTGAAGACCAACCTGCTTGCAACCTGCGGCACAGGACATGCAGGTGGCTTGCATGGGATGGATGGGGCACCTTGCATGTAGCCTGTATTAGGACTGCTCTTTGAGTTGGTTCAGAGACAGAGAGGCTTGGGGACAGGACACTTCTCGGGTCTTGGCAGGGGACAGTAGGCAGAACTCACCTTCCCTGGATCAGCAGCTCCCTTCAGTCAACCCACATACTCATGCTCCCTGCCTTGTGGGGGCCTTCATCAGTGGCAGTACCCATGTTCACAGTGTTTGCTGAATCCCCTCACAAAGGTTACCCAGACCCGACCCAGAGACAGGGAGAACAGGAGTAAGGAACACAGACACAGGGTCAACCAGAATTGAGAGCAATTACCACTCATGAACCTCCAGACAAATTCCCTCACTTCTACCTGCAAAGTAAAGATAGGTTAGGAAAATTCTTCAGAAGATCTAGGTGAGGAGAAAGTAAGAGAATAAATAAAATGTGTGACACAAAAGTCACATTTCCCACTTCCTGCCACCTGGTTCTCCCTGACTTTTCTCTTCTCTATAAAGCCATGTGTCAGGAACCTGGGTTGGGGAAGAGGAAGAATCCCTGCTTAAGAAGGAATGTTGGGTCCCCAACATCCAGGCTGGAAAGACTCAATGGCTTCCAATGGCCCTGCACACAGGAGTTCCTGAGATGCTTTCTCCATTCATTTCCCAGCCTGCAATCACAAAGTGCCACACATGGAATAGCACATGACAACAGAAATGAATTCTCTTCCAGCTCTGGAGACTGGAAATCTGAGATTAAAGTGTGTCAGTTCTCTCCCTAGCCCCTGAGAATAACTGACATCCAGGTTGGGCCTTGCTGCATCTCTCCAGTCTCTGACTCTGTCTTTACATGGCCTTTCTCCAGAGCATCTCTGTGTCTTTTCTCCCCTTCTCACAAGGACACCAGCCATTTGGGATTAGGGTTCTGCCAACTTCAGTATGACCTCATCTTACTAATCATACCCCAGTGATTAAAACCTTCACTTTGCAAATTAGAAAAACAGAGATGCCTGGAGGTAAAATGACTTGCCAAGATCTCTCAGCAGATAATTGAATATCTGCAGTAACCACTGTCTTTTGGGAGAGTGGAGAGACAATGCTGATAGAGAAAACGTGTGGTGTGGGCAGCGCAGTGTCTAGGTCCTCAGGCTCCTACTGCAGCTCAGGTTCTCAGGGACTGCAGTCGTTGCTCTCCCTGGCTTCCCACCCAAATCCCAGTTTAATGCAAACTCCAGAACTGCCCCCAAGTCTGAGGTTGCATGCTGAGGCATGCCCACTGCTGGAAAGGGCCACTGGCTCAAGAATGTTAGCAAAATCCAGGAGCTTGCTTGGCACATGCCTACTGCAAGCAAGCAGATGTTCAGTAACCCTTCGATCAGAGATAGATGAGAGGTGGGCAGCATCATCTTGGCTTCCTCTTGGCCTGGTTGCCATGCTTTGCAGATATGGAGAAAATTTGGAGCTCAGGCACCAGAGAACTGGTCCTCAAAGCTCATGATAAATGGACCTGATGAGTGACAGATTTACTCCTACCTGCAACTGAGAAGAAAGCTGAGTCCAAGACAGACACTTGCCTAAAGTCATACAGCAGGTCAGGGACACAGCCGGGGGACCCAGTTCTTCCACCTTTCAACCTGAGTCCAAGACATTACTCACATCCCCCTATACCATCCTGCCCTCAACTAATGGCAAAAGACACTGACTAGGGTGAGTTCAAGATGGCAACCTGGTAGGAGCTCAGACTTGCTTCCTTTCCATAGAATAACTAGGAAGCAACCATTTTGCATACACAGATGCTGAGGAAAATCAGGACTAGAAACTATACCAACAGCCACAGCATTTAAGACCAGAAAGGGCAGGCAAAATCATCCTGTTTCAGAGCTGTGTCACGTTTTGGGGATTCCGAGTACCAGGGGGAGAAAACTCCTCTGAGAAGGGTTGGAGCCTAGGAAAGAACCAGACTCCTAGAGAGTCACCCCAGCCATAGCAAACTCTCCCAGCAAGATAGAGTTCACTGAGCTTGGGGAGGGGAATCACATCACAGGGCAAAGACAGGACCAGTGCCCTGGTGGTAAACTAAGAGTTCCTGAGGAAAGTCTTCACAGGTCACCTTCCGTTTATGATATAAGGCAGCTGGGGAAGCGCCTACCCACTCCCACCATTATTGCCCTGGAGCCACAGGACCTACCCACCAGAAAATCCTCCCCGGGAAAAGAAACTCTGGAAGAAGAAACTTTCAATGGTTACATGTTTACACCTCTCTGAGGGTAGAGGTGAAACGGCAGCCTGATTGCTGGTTGAGGGGCAACAACAATCCTCAGGTGATCTACACTATTCAGACCTGTAATGCTGGAGTAAGGCTCTGCAAACTCTAACCCCATAGACTGGACTCTAAGACTAGACTCTAAGGACTCAACATAGAGTCCAACTAAGAGCTTCAACAAATTCCACCAGAGGTAATCACACAGCTAAAGAACTCCCATGGTTCAAAACAAGATCCAGGATTATTCAGTGCAAATCAATACACCACAAAAGGCCATCACTTCAGGTAAACCTAACACACAGAAATAAAAACAGAATTTCGAATGCGTGAAGACACAGAGAAATACATGTGAAATTATGGATCAAATTAAAACCGCAGAGGAAAATCTGTATGCCACAGACATATGTAAACTACTTGAGGATGAATTTAGTGATAACAGTGATAAACAAGCACATGGAAATCAATAAACAATAGAGGAAGAAAAAGAAAAAACAAAAAAGAGAGAGAAGAAATTAAACAGCTCAGAACAGATGACAAAGAAATAAGAACACAATAACTGAACTAAAGAATTCAATAGAGGGATTCAAGAGTAGAAAAGTAGAAGAAGAGTAAGAAAATGAGGGACAGTGGACAAAAATTGCATTTGAAGAAATAATAGCTGAAAATTTCCTGAACTTGAGCAATAAAATAAATTTCCAGACCTAGAAAGCTCAAAGAATACAAAACAAAAGAAACCCAAACAGGCCTAACCAATGCACATTGTCATCAAAATGTCAAAAATATAAGATAAAAAGAGAATTTTTAAAGCAGCTAGAGAAAAGAGTCACATATAAAGGATTCTGCATAGAACTGTCAATGGGTTTCTCAGCTGAAACTCTACAGGCCAAAAGGAAATGGCATAAATATATTCAGAGTGCTGAGATAAGAGGATTTTCAACATAGGATATTATACCCTGCAAGATTATCATTTAGAACTGAAGAAATGATAAAAAGCTTTTCAAAAGCAAAAGTTAAAGGAATCCATCACCTCAAAATGAGCAATACAAAAACTAGTAAAGGAAACTATAAAGTAAACGGAACCCCACTTAAAAACAGTGAGAGCAAAACACAAAAAGTGGGGAGGAGTAGAGGAGAATAAAAAGGTGATGGCTTAATGAGTTCAGGACTAAGTTGCCTCAAATAAAAATAGGAAATAAACATGGAACTATTGATGCTAACCTCAGGGTATCCTCAAAATACATCTCCAAGGTAAAAGTAAAGAAGAAAACAAAAAAGAGAAACAAATCAAAGCATAACTACATTCAATGTACCTAAGAAGAGAATGAGAGGAACAAAGGATATATCTGTAACACACCCAGAAAACAACTACCAAAATGGCAATAACAGTTACATATCAATAAACACCTGAAAGTTAATGGACTAAACTGAGCAATGAAAGGGCATGAGTGTCAGAATGGATTAAAAAGCATTACCCAAACTTCTGCTGCATTAAAGAAATTCATCTCCTTTCAAAAACCAAACATAGGCTCAAAGTAAATTCTTGGAAGAAAATCCTAGAGTCTAAAAGCAACAAAAAGAGTCAGGAACAGCCATACTTACATCAGCTAAAACAAACTTCCAGCTAAAAAGGATAACAAAAGACAGATGAACATTACTTAAAGGTTAAGGAGTCAATCCAGCAAGAAGATATAATGCTTATTAAGATATATATACCAGATGAAGGAACATCAAAGTATATTAAGCAAGTGTTATCAAAACGAGCAAGAGACACCGACAGCAACACAATAACAGTAGGAGACTTCAATATTCAACTTACAATGTGTAGGTCAACCAGGCAGAAAATTAATAAGGAAACAATAGCTTTAAATGACCAATTGAAACAGTTTGGTCTAATAGACATATACCAAACACTTTATCTGAAGATTATAGATTTCACTTTATTCTCAAGCATATATGGAAAATTCTCAAGGATAGATTATATGTTGTAACACAAAATATGTTTCAACAAACTTACAAAGGTTGAAATGATACCAAACATCTTCTCTGACCACAATAGTAAAACTAGAAATCAATCACAAAAAGAAAGCTAAAAGATACCAAATTAATTGGAGACTAGACAATATGCTTCTGAATGACTCTTAAGTAAAAGAGGAACTCAAAGAAGAACTTAAAAGTACTTAGAGACAATCCATAATGAAGACATGAGCTAACAGAACCTACAGAATGCAGCAAAAGCAGTACTAAGAGGGAAGTTCATTGAAACCTAGGTTTACATCAAAAAATAAGAAGAAATGCAAGTAAAAAATCTAATCCTATGTTTAAATCAACTAGAGAAAAAAGAACAATTAAAGCCAAAAAATAAGTAGAATAAATGAAATGAAAAAATTCTAGCAGAAATGAACAAAATAAACAACAAAAAGACAACAAAAAGTCCCTTGGGGACCAGGGGACAGCAAATGATAAGAATCATGGCACTCCAGTTCTTTGATTGTGTCTTCAAATATTTTAAAGGTATCTGTGCAAAGTGTCTTTGAAGTTTTTTTTCCATCTCTGAGGACTTTAGTCAGTTGTCAACGATCTGTTGAAAACTTGTGGTTTCTGCATATCTCTCTGCTTGGGTAGAGGAAGCAGATGGATTTTATTTTCCACTGCATTTCCCATTTTGACCCCAAAGCAAAGAATAATTTCTCTGCCTTCCCAAGTACATGCTGCTAAGATCAGGGAGAACACAGAGGTTGCCCGGTAGTCACATGTAATACCTGACTGTCAGGAGGACAGCTGATAGGCAGTGAATTTTCACCCTCATTTCAGATGCAGGGAAATAAATTTGACCAAGCCCAATCAAAAGCCACATGCTTTGGTTTACAAATAGAGTAGGTTTGGCCCTGCATTCTTCCTACCACATAAGCCACATTTCAACAAAAACCATTGCCATTTTCTTTCCATGCCTGAATGGTCCTCACTTACATGCATGAGCAGGCTGAAAGTTTTATACCACATGACACCTGCTGGTGTTCACCTGTGTCCTCTCACCTAGAGGGCAGTTCCATCTCTTTTTTTCTTTTCCTTTTTTGCCCCTAAAGCCGAGATGCCTGTTTCTCCCCACCATCCTGCCCATGCTACCCCTTTGCAAATACCCAGTCACTGGCTCTGGAGACCAGGAAGACCATGGTGGGGGCGGGCGGTGATGAGCAGGGTCTTGAGAGCCAATCACAGGGGTCAGGTCCCAGCTGGGACATTTATAAGTGGGGAATACTTTAACCTTTCTGATATTTAGTTTCTTCATGTGGAAAATTGGCTAATTAAACCAATCTCCAATAGCAATGGTGGGGTGGAGGACACATGTAGGAAGTGTCTGGCACCATGGAAAGCATTGTGGAAGGTGTGAAAATGTGCTACCTATGGTTAATGATGGCCCCATTTGCTACTTCTTTGGATTCACCAGTGAGTTCGCACAGAACTTTGCTCCACGTTGGCTGCTCCCAGGAAGTGATGGAGTATGACAGGGGTACTGAGTCAGACTCACTCCCAAGGGACATGGGATTCTTCTGATGGAAAGCTTTGACTGGAAGATTTCCCAGGGGCTTGGCTAAGACTTTCTAGAACTGTAGTGATTGTCTCTGCCTTACTTCTTTTTTTCATTCCTACCTTCACAGGGTCAGAGCTGCACCCTAGTCAATGGTTTTTCCATTGCTTCTGACCCCTGACTCAAACCTTTCACATATGTGCTCCCCCAGAATCTCTTATGTCTTTATTCCCATCTGTTTCTTAAAGACTCCAAGCTAATGTAGTACTCAATACATTTTAGTTCCTTTCTCTCATCACTAACTATGTAGCTCAAAGGCAATGCTTAAGTATTTGTTACTAGAAATAATTTAATATGATATATTTATTTTTGAATTTATATTTATTTTAAAATTATATTTTTCTTAATGTAGTGAAAATTCTTATAAATATCTCTGAGATCATAAATTCTTCTTTGAGTATTAGCATTAAATGCAGATAACAGTTTGAGGATATTCCCTGTGGTTAGGGCTGGTTATTTCCAAAATGCATTTTTCCTATGAAAAGAAAAAGAACAGTGTTACTACCTCTGTAAGTGCTGTGATCCCCAAAGACTTCTTGTCATCCATTGATTCTCCGTCTATTCTCCATCCATCCATCCATCCATCCATTCATCCATCCATCCACTCATCCATCCACTCATTCATCCATGGAAGAATACAACTTTGTCCCTGAAATTGGCTAACTCTGTCATCTATCAGTCAGTCTATTGCAGTGGCAGCCTATCAAATTCTATTAGCAACTCTTTGGTTGTGGGTACCTAGGTCATACAGAGCAAGATCAGCAATAAATTGCCCATTATTTCCCAGAGGAAGGCACTCTTTTTTATAATATAATAATTTTATTCTTAATTCTTTTGCTTACAAAGCCACACTCATTTTAAGATATAGAACTCATTATTCAGTCTATGGACATTATATGCCACATCCACCACCAGATTTCTAGTGTCCTTTATCACTACCTTATTCCTTCTCTCCTTCCCTCCCCCTCCCAAGCCATCTTGTGGGTTGTGTCCTGTGTATATTTTTTTGGGGGGATGGGGTTAACTGTTTCATTTCTCTATAGTCCACATATGAGTGAAGCCATCCTGTATTTCCCTTTTTCTTTCTAACTTATGTTGCTTAACATGATCCCCTCTAGTTGCACCCAGATTTCTGCACAGGGCAAAATTTCATTTTTTTTTTTTTCAGTAAATGTATAGAAGTCTATGGAGTATCTGAACCCCAACTCCTATCCCATTTCCTGCAGGTAACCTTAGTTCTCTTGCCAATGTACAAGCGTTGGTTTCATTTCATCTGTTCCTTTGTTTTGTCTATCCACATTCCACTTATGACTGAGGTCATCTGGTATCTATCTTTCTTCTTTTGACTTCACTCACCCTAGTCTCCTCTAGATCCCTTTACATTGATTCAGATGACAGGATTTCACCTCTTCTAAGGGCTGTGTAGTATTCCATTGTGTATATATACCACATCTTCTTTATTCATTCATCAGATGTTAGGCACTTAGGTAGTTTCCAGTTCTTAGTTATTGCGAATAGAGCTCCGATAAACATGGGGTTGAATAAATCTCTGTAAATTAGTGTTTTCATATCTTCTAGGTAAATACCCAGAAGTGGGATGGTAGGTTCATATGGAATTTCCATATTCAACTTTTTGAGTTCAACAGTTTCTCCTTAGAGGTTTCACCAAGTTGCACTCTCACCAACAGTGCAAAAATGCTTCTGTTTCTCCACATCCTGACAACATGTGTTATTAGGCAGCATTTGATGTTTCTAGACTTTTAGATAATAGCCAATCTCTCAGTTGTAAGGTGATTTCTCATTGCTGTTTTGATTGGCATTTCTCTAATAACCAGCAAGTAGGAACATCTTTTCATGTGCTTGCTGGCAATCTGTATGTCTTCTTTGGAAAAATGTCTCTCCAATTCCTCTGTTTATTTGATTGTCTATTTTCCTGTTACTGAGTTTGGTGGGTTCTCATGTATTTTGGATATTAGGCCTTTGTTAGAAATATGGAATGCAAATATCTTCTCCCAATAAGTAGGTTGTCTTTTTGTTTTGGTGATTGTTTTCTTTCACTGTGAAGAAGGCTTTTAATTTGACGTAATCCCAATTATTTATTTCTATTTTTGTTTCCCTCAATACTGGAGTCGAGTCCTCAAAGACCTTGCTAAGACTGCTATCACGAAATTTCTTTCCTATATTGTCTGCTAAGAATTTTATGTTTCTGTTATTATGTCCAAGTTTTTAGTCCATTTTGAGTTAATTTTTATAAATGGTGTTAGAGTGATCTTTTGCATGTGGTTGTCCAGTTTTCCCAACAGCTTTTATTGAAGAGACTTTCTTTTCTCCATCTTATGCTTTTGGCTCCTTTGTCCTAAATTAGCTGACAATCTGTGTGAGTCAGTTTCTGGTGATTCAGTTCTATACCACAGATCTGTATCTATTATTCCAGTACCATACAGATTTGATCACTATCACTTTGTAGTATAGCTGAATGTCTTGAAGTTCAATACCTCCAGATTGTTCCCTTTTCTCATAATTGCTTTGGATATTCAGGGTCTTTTGTTGTTCATAAAAATTTGAAAAATTTTGGTTCTATTTTCTTGAAATGTGTCTATGGGGTTTTGATGGGATTGCATTAAGTTTCTGTATATTGCTTTAGGTAAAACGGTCATTTTAACAATGTTGATTCTTCTCAGTCATGAAAAGAGATATCTTTCCATCTCTTTGTATCCTCCTCTATTTCTTTTATTAAGGAATTATAGTTTTCATTGTACACGTCTTTCATCTCCTTTGTTAAGTATATTCCAAAGTATTTGATTCTTTTTACATCTATTTTAAATTATGTGGTTTCTGATTTTATTTTCTTCTAGCATATTGTATAAAAATGCAACAGATTTTTGGGCATTGATTTTGTAGCTTGCCACTTTATTGTAGTCATTGATTAGTTTTAGTAGTTTTTATTTTTTTTTACAGAGTTTCAGGGTTTTCAATATGGAATCATATTATCTGCAAATATCAGAGTTTTAATTCCTCCTCTCTAATTTGAAATCTTTTTTTCTTTTTCTTGCCTAATTGCTCTGGCTAAGACCTTCAGTATGATGCTAAATAGCAGCAGCCTTGCTTTATTCCGGATCTTAGAAGAAATAATTTCAATATTTTGCTGTTGACTATGATGTTACTTGTTAATTTATCATATATGGCCTTTATGGTATTGAAGTATGTATTTTCTATCCTCATTTTATACATTTTTTTAACATGAGAGAGTGTTCAATCTTGTCAAAAACTTCCTTTATGTCTTTTGCCATGACCATGTGGTGGATTTTCTCCTTGCTTTTTGTTGATATGACGCTGTACATGAATAGATTCATACATGTAAACCATTCTTACATCCCTGGGATAAATTCTGCTTGGTCATGATGGATGATTCTTTTAATGCATTGCTGGATTTGTTTTGCTAATATTTTGTTGAGGATGTTCACATCTCTGTTCATTAGAGTTATAGGTCTGTAATTTTCTTTCTTGGTGAATCTTTATCTACTTTCGGTATCAGTATGATGTTAGCCTTATAGAAAGTGTTTGAAAGTTTCCCTGTTCTTCAATATTTTGGAAGCATTTGAGAAGAATAGGAATTAATTCTTCACTGATGCTTTGGTAAAACTTACCAGTAAAACCATCTGGTCCTGGGTTTTTATTTATAGGGAGACTTTTACCTAGTTAATTTCCTTGTTTGTGATAGTCTGTTCAGGTTTTCCAGTCTTCCAAGTTCAGTAATGGCATTTTTTTTCTAAAATCTTTTCCATTTTATTAGCATAGAACTATTCGTTGTCATCTCTTATGTTTAGTATTTCTGTGGTATCTGTTGTAATATCTTTTCTTTCATTTCTTATTCTAGTTATCGAAGTTTTCTCATTTTTTTCTTTCTGAGTCTAGCCAATAGTTTGTCAGTTTTATTTATTCTTTCAAAGAACAAACTTATGGTTTCATTGATCTTGTAGCTTGTCTTTTTGAGTCATCACACCCCAACTCCAGAGAGATAAGACCCAAGAAGAGGACCTTCAATACCAGTCCTGCTCTGTGCCCCATGTGGCCTTCCTTGCCATAACTAGAGTTTACATGATGCTACCGGGGAACTGGCTTATGCTTAAAGAGTAGACTAGCAGGATGCAGTCAAAAGTGAGGGAGCAGCAATGGGGAGGAACATGCCTCCTTCACCTGGGAGTATAGGAAGGAGCTCAGGTTGGAAATGGAAGAAAGCAATTCTGAAAATATGAAATCATTTTGTAACAAGGACGTCTCAGATGACTTATGGCCTAGGGAAGCAGACACCATCCAACAGGAGAGGTCCAGGTAAGGGAAAGGTCTTCAGGCTTGGACAAGACACTGTTGTGGTGGAGATAACATTGGAGAAAACTACAGGCAACAGAGAGGGCCAGATGCATGCATTTCCTTGAAGGAGACAAAACTAGAATAATTACTCTTTAAATTGCATTTCTTAAACACACGAATAAGTACTCAAATGGAAATTACACAGACACTAACGGGGAGTGGGGTTGAGAGTTGCAGACCTTTGGGACACACTGGTGGAGGTTGCAAGGCTCACTGGTTGCCAGAGTGAATATAACGAGGCACAACTCCCATGGAGGACAATTGGGCAAGAGTTAACAATATCATAGATTTGCCTGCCCTCTGCCCCAGTCACTTGTCTGCTGAGAATCTGTGCTGTAGAAACACTTTTGAGATGACATGTGAATGAGATGCTTCACCACAGCTTTGCTGATGATGAGTAATAGCTGGAAAAAATGCAGTGCCCATCATGAAAGGATCTGTTAAATAAAGCATGGAACATTAAAGGAACTACTGTGCATCTATGAAAAGGAAGGAGACTCTATTAGTGACAGGGACCATATCTGGGACAATTTAAGTAACTAAAATACAAGTTACTGTTTACAGAATTTTATCTTTCTTGATAAGGTGGGAGCAATAAGAAAGTATATCACATCAGTTTGTTTTGAGATCCACACATCGTAGAAGAAAACAGTATCTACAAAGAGGGGTGGGTGAATGGGGCACACCAGGCCAGTAAGGGCTGAGATAGGAGGAAGAAGGACCTTTTATTTTCCAAGAAATATGAATGTATAACACATGGAAAAATTTTAATTAACATGCTTGTCTGTCTTATATGAAAATATCCAAAATAAGCAAATCCATAGAAATAGAAAGCAGGCTAGTGATTTGTAGGAGCTGGGAGAAATAGAATATGACAGTTTAGGCTATTGGGTCCCCTTTGGGGTGAATCAAATGTTCTGGAACTAGACAGTGGTGATGGTTTTATGACAATTAAGAATGTACTAAATATTGGTGAATTTTATGTGGTGTCTATTTTATCACATATAAGGGGGAAACCCTATTTAGTATAACAGCTTCATTTCAGTTTCACAGGTCTTCATTTGGGAATCTTGTTTTAATTTAAGAAGTTTTCCAAAGTCACAATCACCTGAGAAATCTGGAGTGAAAATATTTGTTTCTGTTCCAGGCATAAAGCTTTTACATGAACGCCTTGGAGACACGCTCACAGGAAGTCCTATTTCATAGAAACATCAGGAGCTCAAAGCCAGTGAGCGAAGGCACCAGTGAGAGTTGAGGGTTTTCGTCTGTGAGTGTCTAATAAACCCAGCATGGAGAAATGAGGGCTGTGAATGAAGCTGTAGGTGTCTCCCAGGACCTTAACCCACCAACTTCAGGGGCTGCTGAATGAAACAGAGGAAAATGCAACTTCCTCAGAGGGAAGTAATCCTCAGCACCCAAAGACAAGACATCTTTATTTTTAGGGATGCAACATCGATCTGTCAGCACTAGGCAGGTCTAAGTGTGTATTAGTGTCTTGGCTCTCCAACGAACTCCACATGAAGCCAGAAGTTAATTGACTGCTTACCAGGTCACCTGGCCAGATGGATGATTATGACAAACTAACCTGACTGGCAAGTTAGGAACAGAATCAGCCTGTTGGCATTGAGATAAGGGGGTTGGATAGGGGAACCTGAGGCTGGATCTGCATGTATGACCTACCTGAGAAGTTACATTGCTGGATATGCTTGCTGTGAGAAGTTGTTTTGAGAGTAGAACTTTTCAATATACGATCTTACTTTTTTCCTCACAACTATACTGTGAGGAAGAAATTCTTTATATGTTATTGAATAGACAACCAGTATGAGTTTAATAGTGGCTTCACCAAGTTTCTCAGCCTGTCAGAACTAATGACCAGATCTTAACATGAAATTCATACCTCACTGAAATTGAAGCAATATTATCTCACACCAGAAAAATGAGTGGTGCCTGTCTATGTGTAGTGTGTTAGTGGAGTGTGCATGTGTGTGTGTGTTCAAGCTTCACATTTTAGAAATGGCTGTGATGATAGCTCTTATCCCATCTGTGCTCACCTGTAAGCTGCAGGCAAAAATAATGCTTATGTCATAGGACAATTGTGAGCATGAGATTAAATGGTGAATTTAAAGAAGCAGGTCATACTTGAGTCTATACTACCTCAATATTAACTAGTGTTAATTTTAGAAAAAACAGTAGCTGTAGCTGCAATAAACTATCTGTTATCTAGCATGGCTAATAACAAAGGCTCTTGATGAATTAAAAAAATCTGACAATTAGATTTATCATATAAATCACAAATGGATTGCTATGTTTCTCGTTATCTTGAAGCTGCATACTGAACTAGACATCTTTTAATTTTTTTTTGGTCAATCCGGAAGACCTAGCTAGTAGCACTTCACTAGGAATACAATGGAATTCTCATGCAGGTAGGCAGCTGTGCAGCAGCCCAGGTATTTGGAGTGATCCAGGGTTAAAACTGAATCACAGAGAATGTACTGTTGCAAGCAGAAAATGCTGTGAATGAAGAAGCCCTTCACTGTCCGTTGTTTGCTGCATGCTTGGAAGGAAAGACTGGCATTGATGAGGCAAACACAACTCAATCTTCTGTGTCCATTTCCTGTTTGCCAGACTCTCTTTCAATTTCTAAATCAGCCCAAAGCTTTTTCTTTAAAAAAACAACATGGCTCAAGAAGGCTGCTTGAGTGACATGTCATGCTGTCCTGGGAGCACAGTCATTTCTCAACCACCTAAATCGTGACAGATTGCTGGAGGCCTGTACTGTTGAGAAGTCTGAAATATTTCTTATTGCCTTCCCTTCCAGAGAGAAGGTTGCAGAGTTGTTCCTTGAGCCATGCACTGAAGACCATTTCCTTTAGCACCTTTTAAGTCCTCAACTAAATGAAGAAATTCAGTCTCCTAACTTCCCAGCACAAGCCAGCAACCCTAACCTGACCAGCCTCAGTTTACTATTCTGTTTCCAGAACTCACCAGGCTTATTTGTACCATCTGACTGCTAATCTCTCTCCCCACTGATATTCCCAGCCTCATCTCTGCAGCCTAAGTGCTCCCAAACTCATATTGCCCTGATGTCCGTATCATGAAAGGATTCCATCACAGCCCCCTTGCATCTCAATAGAAAAGTTTCCTTTTTGTACTCTGAATCCCAGTCAACTACTCAAAGAAAGGATCTATGTCTACCAGTAGGGAACAGGCTGGGGGTTGGGAGCGAGTGGTGGTGGGTCCAATGGACAACAGTGAAGAACTCTTGATATTTTGGTGATGGGCAGAGTGTATAGACATATATTTGAGTAATGGGTAACCTGTATATATGGGTTTATATTATTTTGTAAAGCAAAGTTACCCCAATAAATACTAAATTCAAAAAAGGATTTATGGTCAATCCATGTGAAGCCTAATTTGGAAATGCAGACTTTAAGAACATATGCACAAATGAGTAAGAGAAAGACGGTGTGATGGAAATCAGTGTTCATCACTCGACTCTTCCATAAATGATGAAAAACATTGAATTGATCCCAAAAGATTAGATTTGACATGCCATAGAATGGTCCTTTGCAAACTTTAGCAAGCATCAGAATTCCCTAGACAGCTTATTTAAATACAGACTCTAGAACTTCTAATGTAGTAGGTCTGGGGTGGAGTCCAAGAATGTGCATTTCTAGCACATTCTTAGGTGATACTGATGCTGCTAGCCTGAGGACCATACTTTGAGAAACACTGACTTGAATCAATGGCCCTCAACTATAAAGAAGAGATGTTGGCACTAGTCCCAGCTTCTCTATAGACAGACAAAAGACCAAGTAATTTAAGCTCTCTGGGCTTCCTCAGCTGAAATTTTCCTCATTTGATTGCTGATGTTGCATTAGTTTTCAAGTTATCCAAATACAAAAGACCTAAAATACCTTCCAGTGTCAATTAGAATGTTATAATTTTTATGAAATTTTGGCAACAAAAGCACCAGTTAAAACAATGACTATCTTCAAGTTTCTAACTCACAAGAATTCATTTCCAAGTGATGCTATGTTCCACTGAAGGACTAAAATAGGAGGAAACTGTGACCAGACAACATAGAGACAGCCCTGAACAAAATCAGTCCAGGTCCTCACATGGTATTAGAGCCTTAACTGGTTTTCTGTTCTCCACGAACTCCAGGTCCCAAGGGATGCTGAGTTTTCTTAGGAAGTCGAAGAGGTGGTCTCCACAGAATCCAGTGTTGACTCAATGGCCAGTGTCCCAAGAGAGGATGACCAGATGCTATAGTCAACTGGTCCTTTCTGTGCCTTTCAGATGGATCTGAACTTTTCCAAGTAGATAGTATCTATCTTATTCTTTAGCATCACCATATAGGGGGCCTCCCTCAGTAATGGAATCTCCAGCCATGCATGACTCTGTGAGTAGATATAATTCCTTGGTTTCTTCTAAGGAAGAGAATTATTAGAATTGATTTCATATCTTCAAAAAGAAGGGAAAACGTGAATGCAAGGATATTGATGAAAAGCCAGGTTCTATGGGGTTATCTTCCGAAGATAATGTAAAAGTTAGAACTTGGACATGATTGACACTGGTACTCGATACATTTTAGTCAAGACCCATTCTTCTCTTTTGTGTTGTCAGAATTTCCAGTCTTGCCACCCTTTGAGACCAAATCTTGGCTACTCTCAGGACATAGTTTTGAAGTCCTACCACTCTTGCTTCATAGGGTAAGTCAGTATCCTTCATCCCTGGAGCTTTTGACACACATTTTTTAAAAAGTACATCTTTGCAAGACCACCACAGAAAATGAGAGTATGTAGCTCTCAATTGTAAGTGAGCAAGTAAAAGGAGGGCTGATGTTATTGAGTCTTCAATATTTTCTCTTCCATGCTACTGTTGCTCCCCTGACACTTAAATAAGTTATCCAGATAAAGTCATTTAGAAAGTCAATGGTTAAACAGATAACTATCAACATAATGAACAGTCGTGCTGCGCCAAGCAATTTTCATAATGTTTTCTTGTGAGTTATCTCATGTAACCCTGGCTGCTTTGTGTCAAGTGATTTCTTCTAAAGATTTGTGTTCATTTGTGTTTAGTGGTGGCTCATGTTCTACATGACAAAATGAGAAGAGCTGAAAGCAGGAGACAGGAACATGGTTTTTGATGTATAAGGCTTTTCACATGCTTCTCAGCTGGAGGAAGTGGACCAGACTGGGTGCAGGCACCTGTGCTTAGTTATGACCACAGAAACCTTGTAGACCCAGAAGGGCCTCCTGGCAGGAACCCAGGTCACGGGATCTTCTTGAGATTTTCAGGGACAAAGGTCCCCAGAGCAGAGCTGGGCATTTCACATTAAGAATATCTAGACGTGATAGAGCATCTCTAAACACTGTTTTAGACAAAATCAAAATGATTTCAGTTGCTTTCTCTTAGAGGCTCATAAAGACACGTGCAATTCTTATTAGCCATGAGGAGAAGTAGCCTGTTCAAGGCCTCCCACCCAGAGAGGTTATCTAATTTCCAGTCGCTCCTGATTCCTAGTCACTTGGCTTACAAGGTTGCTTTGCTTTGAGAGGCTTGTCCCTCTCCTGATGTTGCTTTTCCCTAGCTTTTCATGGTTTTCCTATACTTCCACACACAAGTTCCAAGAACTGGGTAGAAGAATTCTTTCACAGATTAGCAAACTAAAATTCCGCAAGATTAAATAGCTTGGCCAGGACCACACAGTTCTTTGCCCAGTTATCTCCAGTCTCATTCTGAAAGAGAATAGAAGGCCCCTTAAAGAAACTGTAGCCAAAGATGCACTGGCAGGCAGTGAAAACCAAGTCCAAATTTGGTGTGAAAGAAATTTCTATGACTGGTTGTTAGTTCAGTGTCTATGCTGGTCACACCAGTGCTCCTCCTCAAAGTAAACTAAGTCACTTCTGAAAGTATGTTTAAACAGGAGGAGCACTTTGTCCCTGTTTTTATCTTTTTTAAAGTTCACCAAAAGCATTAAATACTGAGGCTTATGATAATTAATTATCCACATAATCCAAAGTTTCCAACACTGAGTTCTGGGGGTACTTAAGGCTATGCCAGCCTTGACCATGGCCAGAACCCATCTCTGAGGGGCTAGAGCAGACCTTGCAACAACATCCTCCTGAAAGCTCTGTTTATTAAACTTAACTGGCTTCTGTTTTGCATTTTCACTTTACACCCAACAAAGGATATAGTGTTCTTTAGTAAGATCCCTTGATTAAAAATCTCAGTGTTGAGTAATCTTGCTGCTCCCATCCATTCTAAAACCTCCCCTTAATCCTTGATTCTCAGCCATGTCAACTTCCTCTCCATGCCCCTGTGATGTGTGGATCTAAACCTACGCTGGAGTGGTCCTGCTGTAGACCACGCATCTGCACAATTTCCAAACAAGACCTTGGAATGGGGAGTGGAGAAGGGAGGACCAGACCAGATATTAGGGAATTGCATTTCTCCTGACACGACTTGGTTCAACAAAAGTCACTCAAGGCATTAACCATTAGGCAGTCTCTGGTTCTAGATCCAAACTTCTGTGAATTGTTAGAGAGTGTGAGGGAAGCAAGACAGGCCAGACTCCATGGAGCAGACTGGGACAGTGATCCTGCAGAATTAAGGACCATTTTTCCTAAGGTGGCAATCACTATCGTCCTATCCATCTTCAAACCACCAAGCAGACACCTCAGGGCCTCTGGGGAGTTTGTAGGTGCTGAAGGCATCATGGTTGTGAAGGTGGTGGTCCCTGAAAGGAAGCACCTCAATTCTACCTGTGAGTGCCACTTCACTTCATAAAGGTTTCTTTAAAAGTCGAAATGGATCATAGACTTCTCAGAAATACCAAGAAATACTTTCATAGAAAAGAAATATCATTGAAATTCGGGGTACTTTGATAGGTGATCTAACCAAGTCTCTGGCTGCCAGTCAAGGCCACCCTAAGATGTCTCCAGGAGATTAGATACTTCCTTTGTCAAGGTGTCCCAGAGAAGACACTAAGTCTTCTCCACTGTAGTCACTTCCATTTCCAGTGATTATTATTCATCTGAAAGGTTTGCAGCGTGAAGTCAACTCCCTCCTGTACTCTTAGAGAGCATTTCTTATCTCTAGTTCTGAAGACAAGGGGGAAACATCCTCCTCCCTGAAATCACATTCTCAGAGAAGCCCAGATCCCTCAGAAATGTGCTTATTAATAAAGATTATTAATAGAAATATTTCATTTCTGAAGACACATTGTGGTTAAAACTGCATATTAATTTCTTACCAGGAAACGGCTCTTTTCTCACTCAACATTATTAAATGAGACAGTTGTTGAGGACAAAATCAGCCTTGATTGTGTTTTTCTTTCTCAAAAAAAAAATCTTGCTCCTAGAATGTAAAAGTGCAAGAATAAAAATTGGAAAGAATATGTTGGGGAGGGGACTGAGGGGAAAAAGTGATGGTAAGGGACACTGGAACTCTGGTGCTGCATGTGATGTAAAATATAGACAGAGATGTAATTTCAGTATCTTAAATGGAATTTAGCATTGTGAACTAAAGAGATAATTTTTGAAAATAAAAACACAATGAAATAAAAAGAATGGTAAACAATAATTTAATTTTTTGATTTAATTTTTTTAAAGCAGCATTGTTTTTTTAACATCTCTCACAAGGAGATGATCTCCTGGAGGCATCAAACCAACCTATCCAAACTCGAGAGTCGTTCTTCTGGTTCTTTCCAGTATGAGATAGTCATGATTTATTTCAACGTAGCCTCTTGCAAAAGTTTGGAAAGTCATGTCACAGCTACAAAGGTTAAACGAAGAAATCTCTGCTGTACAGAATCAGAGCATTTTATGGCTAAAATGAATGATGGAGATTACAGAGGCCAAATTCCTCTTTGGCAATCAGAAGCCTAAGGGCAGTGAGGCTGTGTCACGTAGGGCTGGTGACCTCCATAGAATGGGGACACCTCACTAGATTCCTTTGTTTTCCCTTTACTCGTCGACTTGGCATTCCCAATTGATTCCATTTTCCCTGATTTACAGTCCATAGCCCTGTGATTCTTGAGTACTTTGCAACAAAAGTGAGAGAACCTAATTCCCTTTCTTCTTACAACTCCAGTCACTAGGAAGGCTGTGCCCATTCTGGATGGAGAAACCAGGAGTACCTCACCGCAAACAACTGGCCATGGCACCCAAGATGTGGTGCCATCAAACAGGCTTTGACAATTGACCAGAATGAAATGCAAAGAGAACAGAGAAGAATCACTGTCTTTTGTTCTGTTTTTTTTTCCAACCCCATTTAACTTCTCTCAGACTATTAGCTTTCTAAATTCAGCTTTTTTTCAGCCACAGAAGAAACTATGTCCCTCATTTTCATTCTTTCTTATGTTTAATCTTTGTAACTGGCTATTGAACTGAATGCAAAGAAAGCCAAGAGAGAGAAACCTGCCCACCTTGAACCTGGGACACTAGGCCACCTGTACAATGAGAGAAGAACCATAACAAAGCATTTCATTGACCCAGCTGCAAAAGAATCCTTCTGCTCCACCCTCTCTCCCCACCCTTTGGCAGAAGCTTAAGTAAATAGGTACACTGGGTGCCAGGACTTGAAGGTCAACAAACTCCGGCTTTGTCAAAAGAATCTGGGAACCAAGTCAGTGGACTTCACGGAAATGCCATACCCTCCAGCTCCCTGGGTCCAAGGATTTGGAGTTCAAGGATTAGGGGTAAAATTGTTTCAGGGATGCTTGCCAAGAACATATTCAGCAGACACCTCATGATATAGTATGGCTTGGGACCACCTGAGAAATTTGATAATACCATTTAAGTTGACCTTAACCCAGGGGTTAGTTATGGTGAGGTGGACTTCCTTTGGAATGGCTATCCCATGACCCTCAAATTCATCTGTGGCAGAAGAACTTCTAAGATGACCCCCAAGATCGTCAGGTCCTAGTATACACCTGTCTGTATAATCCTCCCCACACCTGAAGGGAGGGTGCAGACCTGTGAGGATGATGAAATACCACCACTGTAATTTGACCACAGTGTATGGTAAAGACAGAAATTTTTCTTTGTCATTAGGGTCCTTGACCTGCTGACTTTAATTAGGGATGTTATCCTGTGTGGGCTTGACTTTATCAGCTTACTCTATGGATTATGTTAATCCAAAAGGAGAGGCTCCTGAGTGGGTCTGATCTAATTAAATGAAACCCTTAAAAGAGGGACTAGATGTCAGAGATAGAAGTCAGAGAGATTCTTGACCTTGAAGAGTCAAATTGCCGTGATAGGGAGAGAGCCATGTGATTGGGATGCTGGCTGGTCTTTTGAAGCTGAAGGCTTCAATTCTACAATTGCAAGGATCTGAATTCTGCCAATAACCAGTGAAGCTGGAAGTAGACCAGATGAATCATAACCCTGATTTCAGCCTAACACCCTGAGCAACGATCCTAGTGATGGCACATCTAGATTTGCAAGTTATGGATCCTGTGAGCTAATAAATGTATATAGCCATAGAAAGTCGTTAAGTTTGTGGTAATTTGTTAGGCAGCAGAGAAAACTAGTACATTATCCTAGGAATAACAGAGAAAACAATCATGTTTTCTGCACTCTTTTTTCCCTGTCAAGTTTAATGGTCAAAATCAGGGTTTGTTTTACACATGAGCAAAGCAGGCAGTTATATTGATGAGAGGAGGTAGTTTGAGACCTTGGAGAGGCTCCTAATATAGATACACTTCACTGTCTGAGTCATAAAGGTCTAGGTAATCATGTGGAATATGTTCCAAAAAAAGGTAGCTCATTGGACTCATTGTGATGATTAATCCTTCCTTCATATTACATAATCAGAGGAGTAGCTATTGTTAATTTAGTCACACACTGCATAGATATCCTAAATTGGGGGGAATGACTCAACAGAAGCAAAGCAGACACCAAAAATCCCTAAAGTAGGTAGCTGAAGGGGTCTAAACATGAGCCTAAGCCAAGAGCTATGGGGAATGGGATGCTTGTCTGTACAAGAGGGACTGTTCCCAGGCATTATTAGTAGTACTAAACTCTTTCTGGGTTCAGGATTTACAACTTAATCATTCAAAACTATACAAAAGATTATATCACACAATACCTACATTGGATAGATGAGGAAACAGTGACTCAAAAAGCTTAGTTGTCTTTCCCAAAGCCATCCAACCAAAATTTGGGGCGATTGAGTAATCCCATATGGTCACCTTTCCTATTGCAAGAGAAAGACCCAAGTGTTACCTATTGGTTAAACGGCCAACTCTTCAAATAGATCCTGGTGCAGTATGCACCTTGCTCAGTGAGCTTGACACCAGGTCTACTAACAAACCACCTTTCCTCTCACCTTAGCTGTGCTATTAGCTCAAGATTCACATCATGCTCAGCAATGACAAAATGACTTAGTTATTGCAAATGTCTGAGTAGATCAATTTCCTGTGGCTGCACAGCAAAGTGTCACGAACAGGGTGCTTAAGACAACAGAAATTCTCACTGTTCTGAAGATCAGAAGTCTGAATTAGGGTGTCAGTAGAGCCATGTTCCCTCAGAAGACTTTAGGGGATGGTCCTCCCTTGCCTCCTCCAATTTCTGGTGATCACCAGCAGTCCTTAACTTGTTGCTACCTCACTCTAGTCTCTTCCTCCATCTTCACATGACCTCTTCTCTCTGTGTCTGTATGTTTCTGTATCTTCTCCTTTTATAATGATACTAATCATAGGGCCCTCCCTAATTCAATATACATCTCAACTAACTAATTATATCAGCAAAGACCTTAATTCCAATGGAGATCACATTCTGAGGTTTTGGGTGAACATGAATTTGGAGTCACTATTCAACCTGGCACACTGCTTTTGTTTGTATTCCCAGAACTAGCTCAACTAATTGCACTAATAATAGAAATACTTCTTCTGTGCAGCACTCCCACCACACATCTCCTCACCTACATGCCATATACTAGGATTCTTAAAAAGCAGGACCCAGAAATCAGAGAGTTAATGCTGGAAATTACTTAAGAGAACATGTAGCCAAAGGTTGCTCATCCTGTTTGCTCAAGAGAATCTACTGAGGAGATTTTATTTTTCAAACATCAATGTCCAAGTACAATAGAGATTCAGATTCTGAGCTCTGAGTTATTACTTGAAGATTTTATTTATTTATTTATGTGCTTTTAATAAATTCTACATTTTCATTCTCTTCTTCCCCACTTTTTTTAGCTTTTTTATTTAGTTGTTCATCTTGATTTTCCCACTCACCCACCCCCATCCAGGACACAAACTCAGGTTCTTGGGATATATGTTAACTGCACCAGTGGCAGACTTAACTGCTATTCCACCAGGGTCCAACTGCCTCTACTTTTTATATTTTGACATATTGATTCTTTTAAGTGGAGTTTCTTTACATTTTATAGAACTTCATTTAGTATTTTTTGTAAAGCTGGTTTTGTACTGATGAATTCGTTTAACTTTTATTTATGTGAAAAGCTTTTTATTCTTTCTTCAGTTTTAATGATAATCTGTCATGGTAGAGTATACTTGGTTAGAAATCCTTTTCTTTTAGCACTTTGAATATATCATGCCATTCCCTCCCGGCCGGTAGAGTTCCAACTGAGAATCCACTGACCGTCTTATGGGGGTTCCTTTGTATGTAACTCATTTTTCTCTAGCTGCTTTTAAGATTCTCTGCTTATCTTGCAGTTTTGACACTTTAATGATATTGTGCCTTGGGTAGGCCTGTTTGGATTTCTTTGGTTTAAACCTCTTTGAGATTCCTGGATCTGAAGGTCTGCTTCCTTCTTGGTATATGAAAATTCTCAGCTACTATTTCTTCAAATACAGTTTCTGGCCCCTTCATTCTCTCTTCTCCATCTGGGACCCCTATGATGTAAATATTATTCCTTTCTATGTCCTTCCACAGGTCTTGTATGCTTCCTTCATTTCTTTTCTTTCTTTTTTCTCTTTGTTGGTCTGCTTACATGTGTTCCACTGCTCAGTCTTTTAACTTACTGATTCTATCCAGTGTACTGTTGAGCCCCTCTAGTGTGTTCTTCAATATAATTATTGTCTTCTTTAGTCCTTGACTTCTATTCTGAGTTGCCTCATATCTTTTCTCTCTGTTGTAGCTCTTTGTTTGATCCTCCATTGTTTTCCTGATTACAGTGAGTATGATTATCAAGGTTGCTATAAAATATCCATCATCCAGTTTTCATAAGTCTGATGCATTCAGAATTTCCCCTTGGGGTTTTGTTTAGATAAATCATTTCCCATATATTTCTCTCTTTGATCTTTATTTTTGTGGGTTAAGTTTCACAGTTAAGTTAAAGGCCTTATGTTAATGTGTCAAATTGCACAGAATTGATTAGGATCTTGGTTGAACACTTTAGTTGTATGATATCAACACTGGTCAGATTTGTTGAAGATCCAAAGTGAGCTTTATATTGAGACCTGAGAATCTAGCCTTCAAGGTTGTAGTTGTCATAGGGAATGCAGAGCATTCTCCCAGAGTCATCAATGTGAACAACAAAACTAGTGGAGAGAGATGCAAAAGCTGTGGGCTCACCATAAGCAAGTAGGCCACAGTCCCAACACAGCCCACAGATCAAAGCTATCTGGGAGTTCTTGTTGATGGTGTACCCTCCCTTCTGAAAGTCTTTCAGTCCTTTCTTTGTATTCTCAGCAAAGATTACTGACCACATCTTTATGTCTAGGGGTGGAATTTCAGAAGGGCCCACAGCTCATCATCCGTGTACTAAAGGTGGAAAGAGATGGTCATTCCTCTCAAAAGCTTTCACTAATGGCAACCTCACATACAAACTCCTTTGAGGAGCAACATTTTCATTTACTGGGGTGCTAATCCTTCCACATCATGCAAGGTATCCCTTGACTCAGTGACTGTAAACCAATTGAGATGTTCTCGCTTCCAGAGAGAGTCCTCTAACTCTAAGGTCATGGTGGGGAGGTGTTGGTTTTATCAAGCTTTTCCCATAGTCCAGAGTCTCAGAACAGAGAGACATGGTGCCAAGAAAGATAGTCTTGTCTATCTTTTATGAAGGTAAATGTCCCTTCACTCTCTGGAGATGCTAGTCCAGTTTATTTTCACAGACTGTGGTAACCAAATAGATATTCTCTTAGTTGTCATATAGGGAGGAGGGAGATGGAGATCTTAACTGTTTGTCATCTTGAAACTGGAAGTCTACATCAGCATTGGTAATTTTTAAAAACTACCCAGATGTATTCAAGGTTGAAAACACACCAATTTAGTCCAGCCCTTCATTTTTCAGGTGAAGACTTAAAGCAGACAAAATTCTATCCATGCTTCTACTGCCCATTCATTGTCATCTCCAGGCCTATAAGCTGCCAATTATTTGACTGGAATGTTCTTGTCTCTATAGATTGTACAAGACCCCAAAAGTGACAGAACAAAGTTCCTTTGGTGGTCCACCCTCCATCATGGGAGAGAAGCAAATAAGTCTCAATTATGACCACAAGGCAAGATGTCAGCTACCTTGCCAATTATCAACACACATCTGGGACCTGTAGGGTCGCAAGTTTGTACAGGTTTTTTGTATAGCACTATGAAGTGCTATACAAAGTTCTTTATCGCTTCTATTACTTTGCTTGTAATCAAATCTTCTCAGCAACATTGCAAAATATTTTAAGTATGTAGTTTGCCATCTTAAACATTTCACTCCATCTTATGTATTTTGAGCATTTTTTCTGGTCAACATTCTATGTTTTCATTTTATGTGTACTTTTTTAGAAGCAAGATTCATTTGGTGTGCATTGGTGGAGCAATAGTTAGATCAGCTTCCTCTGAAGGAGTGCAGTCGACATACATCCCAAGAACTCAGGTTCATGTCCTGGGTCTGGAGGGAGCAACCAATGTGAACAACTAAAAATTTTTAAAATGCTTGAAAAAAGCAAGATATATTTCCTTTTATTTTTGCTAATCTTTGAGCATTCTAGTATCATATTTAATAAAACAAATTCTTCTTTTCCTTGCCTGAACTAGCAAACAAATGCCCATCTAGGCACCAAAGAGCCTTTTCTAACAAGTGAACTACCTCCAAATGATCCTGTTTTCTTTAAACAATACTCTCTTGGGAACTGTGAACCATTTGTGAGCTGCAAAAAGGGGAAAAAAGCACTAATAGCAGCAAGATAAATCCCACTGCTTTGTACTCCCTTATAATTATAGACACTTCCTAACCCAGTTCTCCTTCCTCTTGGCTCCAAACTTGGGAGAATTTGGAGAGATCAGGAGAAAGGGGACTCTCATGACATAAACATAACTCAACATCTCAGTCTTTTCTCAGATTCACAAATCAAGAGCCAAGAACCTTGCTAATATAACTTGTGCTTTGCTTTCCTTTGATTTCTTTTAGCCCAGTCCATGCTGTGTGGGAAAGCATATGTTTAAGATAACTACTATATACATTTTAAATATTTGGGAACATATCATACCTAGAAAGGATCTGGCTGGACAAGACTGCCCAGAACTTGAAGATTGATCAGCGGACTCCTGCTTCTCCTAATTTGTACCTCAACAGTAGACAAACTATAGCTACACTGATTCCATTTTTGTGACAATTCATGGACTTCCTGAAAGGCCATTTGGGCACAAGAAATCACTTACATAGCTGTGGGGGAAATACATAGTCACCTGTACTCTTGACCTGGAGTCCATCCTTCCCGATCCTTCTCCCAATTCATTATTTGAGTGTTCTTCCTAGAAACTCAAAGTACTCTCTCCATTTGGGTTTTTTATGATCAAGAAGATAAGAATAAAATCTTCTTAGTGCACCTTTTCATGGAGTTGTAATGAGGCTACCTTCAGTTCAATGAAATGTTGTTTGGTATCCTCCCTTTACTAGGCAATACAGATTATCCTCAAATTATGGTGAGGTTAGTCCTGATAAACCTATTACAAATAGAAAATATCATAAGTTGTTTAACACACCTAATGCACTGAGCAATATAGCTTAGCTTAGTCCACCTTAAATGTGCTCAAAACACTTACATTACCCTACCATTTGGAAAATCACCTAGTACGAAGTCTATTCCACAACAAAGTGTTGAATATTTCATGTAGTTTACTGACATGAAACTGAAAATGAGAAACAGAATAATGCTTTGGGTTCTCACTGTTAACATACACATTTGGACATTTTGTAGACATGATAGAACACAAAAACACAAAACACAGTATCCGAAGAATGTGGCAACACAGCACTGTAGAGTATCAGCATTTACCCTTCTGACCACTTGGCTGACTGGGAGCTTTGACTCACTGCCGTGACCCAGCATCATGTGAGAGTATCACATCAATTATCACTAACCTAGGAAAAGACCAAAATTCACATTTGAAGTATCATTTCTACTGAACTTGCGTCACTTTTGCACCATAATAAAGTCAAAAATACACACATCGAACTATCGTATGTTGCAAGCCATCTGTACAGTCAAGAAGTCAGCAGGTCAGGGTGCAAAAAAGAGTCAGAACGAGGTGGGTGTGATGACGGGCAAAGCTGAGCTCCGTTGCATAATAACTTCATCACAATAAGTCCTAATACTGCCATCACTTTTTATTCTCCTTAGGCAGCGAAATAGCTGAACCATGAATTCAGTGGTAGGCCAGGAAGAGGGGATTGGTCGGAAGAACCAATGTCCAAACCACCTGACTGCTTTTTAAGACAGGTATCCAGTGACTCAAATAGATGGATGTATCTCTTGCCTGGCAATTGACCCAGAACAGCTAAGTTGGTTGTCAGGACTATATCCCAGCCTGGGTTGTCAAACAGGTGATCTCAGGGTTCCCCACAGCAGCAGAAACCTCCTCATCCCTTCCCTGATCCACAATGTGCAGTCCCTCTATGCCTGGCAAGAAGCCAAGAGCAGGAATGGGGACAGTCATAGGAGGGAGGTGGAAGGCAGTCTCTTCCCAATGGCCACCACACATAGGTCTTCATATCTTATTTTAGCCCAGGAACCAAGAAAAGAGTCAACTTAGTGATGTATGTTGGTCCCAAAGTCAACGGCTATAAGGAGAGGAGGTGAGACTCTCAGGGGATATAGGTTTCTTGAGTCCAAGAAGTTTCTCATTACATGAAATCCTTATGAAGTTCTGAGCCATAGGTGTGTTAGGGTCAGGAGGGAATGCTAGACTCATCAGACGTGGAGAGAATAAGGTTGAAGAGTGACGTTTCAGGCCTGACACCTCTGAGGCAGTGCCCATCCCACCCCACCTATCTCCACCAACTGGAAATGCATGAGAGGACATCAAAAGTGGGTTGCGTTAGAGGTAGGTATGACAGGCTCTTGTGCTTGAAGACACTTTTTGGGTACACAGAAAGCTATAGGACAGAGTAGAAGCTCCCTCCACAGACATTCTTCCACACATCTGAAAACACAGCCCAACATCTGGGTGTGGTCTTCCTGGAAGCGCAATTAAGACCAGAGTTCCTTCTTCCCTTTGTTTTTCTGCCTCTGAAAAGCCACACTTCGACACAGGGGTTGCCCTGGACCACCATCAGCAAGGCTGGGATTGGGCTTGTATGACATCCTGAGGCTCTATCTGCATTAGACCAGAGGCAGTCAGCCCAAGTGGTTCCTGTCTGAAGTAGAATGAGGACCCCTGACCTCAGGGAAATAGGTGGAACTGCCACTAGTGATGAGAACAATTGTGAGACATGAACAGCAGATTGAGGAGATCCACTGGGGGCCAAATTCCAGGACAGGTCTGGGTGGGTCTTTAGTTCTGTCTTGAAGAGCATTCACATTGATTTTTCTGCTTTTCTACTTCTCAAGGCCTCAGTAAATACCATGCAACTGAACACTGTCTCCACGTCAAAGAAGAAGGGTCCCAACAGAGCCACCAGTCCACTGTAGAGCCTGTCCAGTTCACAGTATGTCTGACAGACAACTGAATCATCCCTGGATGACCTACAGTGACTGGCCAAGGGGAACGCCTGAGCAGCAGGAGACCATCATGTCATGGGTGGAGTGTCACTGTAGGCAGGCCAGAACTGCCTTCCTCTGTGACAAAGTTCTAAGCTCCTATCCATTTTGATAAACCCACATAAAATGAGCAAATGCCAGAACAAAGCACTTATGTATAGTCAGCTGCCTTTCAGTTCTCACAAAGAACTTCTATGCACACAACTTTCTATGTGACTGTGAGATGGTGTCCTCTTTTTCCAGATGAGAAGAGCAGGGCTCAGAGAGATTGACTGTTAAGATGTGTCAAAGGTATTGGCGCAGATTTAGGGTCCTGTGTCTGCTGTTGTTAGTTTTTTGTTTTTTGTTTTCAAATATCACCATTGCCTCAAAGTTCCTTATAGCAAGGAAACTACTGACATGTCTAACTTGTTAGTATGTAATGCCAGAAGGGAAAAAGTGCGAGCAGCAAACAAAACCTGAAGACTATTTGAATAACCTCATTTACCAAAAACCGAGCAGCATGCTGACAAACCACCTTCTGGTGGGATTACCTTGAACCCTAAAAGAATGACCAGGCTTCCCAGAGCTGCAGCAGCTGTCAGTGGACATGCAGTTGTAGGTCTGGCTTCAGAAAAGGGTCTGACTGAGAAGTGTCAGCCACCTGGAGAGGTGGTTTTACAGAGGACAGAACCTAGCAGACCAGCTGAGTCATGGGGAACACTGGGCCACTTCTCAATGGCCATTGTCCTTTTGCACTTGCCCAGGGATAAAAGGAACCCATTACAGACGGGAGTGAGGATGAAATGGGAGCAGGATGTCATTAATAAATGGACTGTTCTTTTCATTTTTTGTTTATCATATTTTTATTATAGTAATTATTCTGCACATTAAAATAACTTCTTATGTGTAGATCTCCATTCTTTAGATATATGTTAACACACCATGCCCTCCACCAAATCACCAAGTGTTCTTCCCCATTGTCCAGTGGGCTCCACCACCATTTGTCCCCATGCTTCCATTCCCTATTGGTAACCTCAGTTCTGTTGCAGGTGTCCAAGGTTTGGTTTTGAGAAACTGAACTTTCTTAAAAAGGGTTGTTAGGAGAGACTGTGATGTTCAGGGGCGATACACTGGGTAGGGAAATGTGGACAGATGTCTCTCAAAGGGGAGACAAGAGCAGAAGACTGAGTAGACTCCAATTCAAAAGATGCTTCCACTGGAGAAATTATATCTACTGCTTTGGGGCCCAATTTCCCTGATCCAGAAATGCCAGCTGTGGGCTGACAGAATGGGTTTCTCAAGGCAAGGAGAGCAGTGACTTTGTCAGAGTCCTGGCCACAATGTCAGGCAGCCGTCTGTGTTGGGTCCCCAAGCACAGGTGCCCTGATGATGATGACCTGCAGAGGTCCCAGAGCAGGTAGGCCCACTGGGAGCAGAGTTATGCATGCACCTGATCTTAAGTGGCCATGCCCAGAGACAAGGCGACAGTAAGCCAAAATCAAACAAGATCTGAAGGGAAATGGGACATCTAGAATAATTCAGAATAAACCCCTGTATGGAAGGAGAACCCAGTTTATATTGTGGACAGACTCCTCTCATTTTTCCATTCTGTGTACCCAGGGTTTTGTGAATTATCTGTTCTCAGGGTGATGCACATCTTGGTTTGCATAACTATAAAATAAAAGGTCAGGCTTTTCTCATTTACAAAAGTCATTCTTTTAGAATTATGGACCACTGGAAATGGGAACTGAGGTGAAGGTGGTATGTTGCTAAGGGTGTTTTTCCTGTCCCTGCTTGAGAAAGGCATGAAGAGACCAGCTTCGCCCTACAGTGTGTGTGTACATATATAAACGTGTGTGCATGCACATGAGTGTATATGAGTGTCAATGTATGCATGTACTGCATGAGTGTTTGTGATGTATGAGATATGTTTGTGGCAGTGTGTGTGCGTTCATGTATGCAGGTGTCAATGTGTACATTTACTGCATTTTTTTGTATTTGTGTGTGAATATGTATCTGTATCTGTTTGTGCATATGAAAATGTGCTCATAGCAGGGTCTGTCTTTGTGTGTGTGTATGACTAGGTGACTTTGTGTGTCTGTCTGTCTGTCTGAGGAGTAAAGGCTTGTGCACACATCAATTCCTAGGGATGGACCCATGATCAGGAATTACCTACTGAGACCTCTGGTCTAACATTCCTTTTCTGGGCTAAATTCTATCACTTCATGACCACTTGCTGCACAGTACCCAGATTTTATGACATGTGATTTTCCAGCCTGCATTTGACGATTCTGTGTTCACAAGTAGAGCTATTCCTTTTCTGCCATGCTTCTAGGGTAATTAAAATTTAAAATGGAATTCTTTCCACCAGAGAACTTTGCACAGTCAGGCTCAAAGTAGGGACCTGCTCACTGTCCGTATTTGTACTCGGTACTGTGTGTTCTGAAGAACACATGCATTTTCTTTCCCAAACCACAGAGTAAATACTGGAGCCTGTTCAAAAACTTGGAATCTCTCTCACCTCCCACATGATAGCTTTTCGGGGACCTACACTGTAAATGTCAATCAACAGGTCTCTATTGCATCACCTGTACAAAGACTTGGATCTTTTCAGACCTCTTTAAGGCTATATGAAGATAGCTTTGTGGGTCAAAATTCAAATACCAATTATCTTTAATTCGAATACCAATAAACTCTGGCTTAAAGTTGCTCTCACCATCTTAAAGGAAGTTTATTTCCATTCATTTTATGTCTTACATGTAAGTGGGGGATGCAAAATAAAAAAAACATTAAAGATATTGGTTGCATTTAAACATTTTTAGAATTTAATGTGTAAGGCACATGGAGCTTACATAGATCATTTTAACATCTAAAAATATAAAGTTAGCACTGGTAACATCTGGTTACTAATTCATTCACCAAGTTTAACGTTATAATCCTTGTCTTAAAAATTTGACTCCTAAACAAATGTGATATATGAACAATGGTGATACATGCTAGACACAACCTCTAAAAATGTACACTCAACAAAGAAAACAGACAACTGGGGGCAGTTCAAACTGGAGCAACCAGTGAGCGGGAAATAAAAATGGCCACAGTATTAAGGACTTTGTTTCTCTTACGAGTCACTTTTCACTAAATCCCAAGACAGTTACTATTAATGCATTTTACTCTTTTCCAAATGAATCACCATAGATGTTTATATTTTACAATGAACATTTTAGCCTTAACTATATACAACAACTGATTTGACAAGAGAATTTCCTGTAAGATGTGTGTGAATATCAAAAAGAAAGTACCCTGGTAGATAAAGCTCCAATTCTGTGAGGTCTTGGGATGTACCTAAACAGCCCCCTTCCCGTTTCCATGTATGGATTTGGAGCCCAGCAGCCCAGTCCCCATGCAGAGGAAGAAGGGCATAGAAGGTCACTGATAAAAAAGAACACTCTTTGAGTCAACAGTTTCCACTTCCTCCTCAACTTAGCCACTTAGCAGAAGCCCCCAGAATAGTCACTGTGAATTTTCTCTCTGGATTTTCCCTGACTGGCTTCACAAGACAATCAAGAGAAGCAGAAAAGCAGTTAGAACCAGGCTAGTCCTCCATCACCTCATAGTGAAGAGAAGCAAACAGTGCTGGGTCTAAGAAAGAGTGGAACAGAAGGAACCAAGTTGTGCTTGATCCACATTTCAACACAGGGCAGGGACATCCTCCTATTTGCAATGAAATAGAGTTCTTCTGAAGCTACGATCTTCAACAGAGGGGAGGGAGTAGGAGAAGTCACCAGAGGGAAGACAGAATGAAAGACACAGCAAGGTACTCTTCTTTCTCCATGTCCTCCCTGGACCAGAGGCAGCAGCATCTCAGAGGCAGAGGTAACAGGATTAGAGACTAGCCTGGGCTTCCGCTCCTGGGAGCCCCTGCAGTTTCCACCCCGTGAAACCAGAGCATCCTCTCTAGCTTAGCAGTGCCTCATCTGTTTTAGGTCCTCTATGGATTTATCATCAAGAGATGACCAAGAGGTCCCCTCACCCATCCTTTAAAATAAACTAACACAATATCACATACGAATGAAACTCTGTAGTATGAATATGTGTGTGAGAGAGAGAAACTGAAGATTTGAAAGATGCTCACCAATAAGTTATCAGTCATTATCTAAATGTAGCAAAATTTTAGGTACTTTTTCTTCCTTTTTTATGCTCTCTGACATGGTCTTAACATATTACAGTTGGAATGAATCATCTGTGATTACAAATTGATTTTGTAGAGGAGATAAACAAGCTCTACATGATTATAAAAACTGAAAGTTTTTTTTTTAAATTGAAGTAGAAATTGAGCCAAAGCTAATTTGTTTTGACACTTAAACTGAAAACATACCCTAAATATCAAGGATTACAATCGACAAATGTCAAAGACATAAATTATCAGAAATTAGACAACTGGGGTGTGTAATAATGGAATATTGAGATACACAACTGAGTTTTGTCCAAATTCTAAGGCCATCATGGATCATCATCATCATTTTGCATTTAATCGCTCATATTATGATATGAGTCTTATTTTGCAAAAGATGTTATTTTTTTTATTTCGTGGCGGGGATACAAAGAACAGAGAAATAAGACAGAACACACGGACCCGCAGTTTCACTTCATTCTTTTTGCAACATCTGAATATGCATGCTCGATCTCCTGGTCAGCTGGACAGGTATTTGTGAACTCATCCCGAGTATAGGCATTGTTTAAGTATCTCCAGATGCCAGTCATTTCAGAAGGAAATTCAAAATCTCTGTATCTCTTGGCCACAATCTGCAAATGAGAAGGAAATAATCAGCAAAGGGACAATTCACTGCTGTAGGCTCTTGTGGGATGGATAACAATGTTCTCTTTCTCCAGCCCTGCAGTCATCCGGCAGTCCGTTGAGCTACCCTAAGCTGCACTGTGACTTTGCACAAGGCATTCTGGGTATGGGGGAGGTTATAAAAGTACTGGACTCAAAAGAGGCTCCACATTATCCTGCCTACCAATTAACACAGATGGACCTTAAATCCAGTGGCATGAATTTGCTCCATACCTGGGAGGATACCTCCTAGTATTTCCAGCAGTTCTTGTTGTGTAATTTGGTGCCTAAAGATTCATGAGGTTCTTTGGTTTGAATTGTGCCAACATTGCTGCAAAGTGCTCTTTTAGCAAGGTGCTGAGTCTCATGTCCTGAAATCCATCATTCTTAAAGACGGCCATTATTCTGACACTGAAGACCATTTCATTGTGCATCTACCACGTGCCAAGGATAGATTTATGAGCAAAATGAAGACACAACTTTATCCTCAAGGAAACAGTGGATGCAAGGACAGGGAAAATGAGAGCGAGCATCATGAGAAATACAAGATGTGAGATGCTTCCTTTTGACTCAGAGGTGCCTTTGGAGAATTAGTGACACAGGCGGGTGTAGACTGTTGTGGACTGCATCTATTCCTAGGCTACCTTAAAACAGAGCACCACAAACCAGATGCTTTAGAACAACATAAATGTGTTGTCCCCCAGTCCTGGAAGCCAGCAGTCTGTGACCAAGATGTCTGCAGGGCCATGCTCCTCTGGAGGCTTTAAGAGACTCTGCTCCAGGTCTCTCCCAGCTCTGGCAGTGCCTTGGTTGGCCTGTAGCAGCAAAATTCCAACCTTCACACAGCTTTTTCCCTGTGGTTGTGTCCCTGTGTCCCATTTCCCCTTTTTATAAGGACACTAGTCATACTGGATAGGGGGTCCAACCTACTCCAATATGACCTCATAACTAATTAAATCTGCAGAGACTCCATTTCCAAATAAGGTCACATTCTGAGGGCCTGTGGGTTAGGGCTTCAGAATATGAATTTAGGGGGACACAATTCATCCCGACAGGGACACAGGCTACAAAGGATATCTTTCTGTGTCTACGTGAGTGTTTGTTTCCTCTTCAGGTAATTTAGAAGATGTATGGTCTATTTTAACTCTTACAGTGGTTTCTCCTACAACTTTAAATAATAGGAATTCTTTTTCTTGACTTATCAACTTTAGACATCTACATAGTACTGATTATGACAAACGAGGAAATTAGTATAACTACATCTTCCATTTCTTCTCCTGCACCCTCTTTCAAATAGTTCTAAGTACATCCAACCCCACTGTATGCTGATTCTGTCCTTTAGCTATAATTTTCACTGCTGTTTAGTCTTTGTTCTAGTTTCAAAGTTCAGCAGGTTCAACTTGGTGATTTGGTAGAGGGCATGGTGTGCTGAATATACCTTAGAAATGGGGAACCTATACATCAGAAATTATTTTAATATGTAGATAATTACTACAAAAAAATAATAATTTTTTTTAAATTTAGCAGCTTCTGTTTATCATGTTCTTTTATAACCCCACATCATCTCTGTTACTGCCTTCTTATTTTGATTGTCATTTTATTATTTCGGCATATAGCAATTTTGTTTTTTAAATGGCTCAGGAGTGCTTATTTTCTTAAGATCAGAAATTTAGGTAAAAACAACAATTTACCTTAATATAAAATTCAGATATCACAATCCTTTTCCTTAATAGGTTTATATAAATATTAAGTCACTTTTCTAAGTTTTAATGGAGACATAGGAGACTAGTCTAAATTTATTCTCTGTGTTGGTGGGCTTACTACTTCTTTATTACCATTATTATTATTATAATCATCATCATTATTACTATTAGTGTTATTATTATTATTCTCTGAATGCCCAAAGGGTTCTTTTTTATCCTAAAAGTTCATATTTATCAACTGTCAGTGTGATACCACATTGTTTAAACTGATCATATTTAAGTTTGAAATAAATTTCCCTGTGAGTCTTCCTTTTCTTTCCTTCCCTTTCCTTTTTTTTTGTGCCTGATTATGTACCTCTGGGATCTCTCTAATCAACTCTTTCTCTTGGTTTGATTTTGGGTGATTTGCTTAAACACAGTCTTCAAATTCCTGACTAATTTCTGCAATGTATTTTTCTACTTCTTGATACTTCAAATATAACTATTATTTATGAATCTATTTTGTCTGTAAGAAATTTTCCTGAGCCCCAACAGCCTGACTTTCATCCTCTTTGTGATATTATGTCATTTTGGTCTCTAGGAATTTTTTCTCAAAACATCCATGTTCTCTTTCATTTCTTTGAGGTGGCAGAATGGTATCTGCCTAGGGGGTTCTTTAATTTGTTGGAACAATTCTTCATCAGATATGTGTCTCTCATCTGCTTTTTTCCTCTTTTCTTCCCTTTATCTTTTTTATCCTCTCTTCTTAAATCATTTCTATTCAGAAAGAAGTCCCATTTGGATCCTTTCTGGTTATTAACCATATTCTTATGAAGCAGATATATTGGGCCCACCATTTGCTTAAAAATAAAGTGGAGAGCATAGGAGATGAGCTGGAACAATCTGGATATTTACCGTCAAATACCGACAACCAAACACTGCTCTACACTGTGCCCCTGGACACATTAGGGTTAGGGTAAACGACAGGTTCAGTGTGAGAGTTAATTTCAGGGTTGGGGTAAGCATTAGGATTAAGTTTACGGTAGGGTCAGGGTTAGGATTAGGGCATTCTTCAGTCTGAGGCTCAAATTTTAAGGAGGAAGTTACAATGGACAAAAAAAATGAACCTTGGGTAATTTATGGTTTCTCTCAAATTACTGTAGGCTTTTTTCTTTTCACTAATCAGTAGTCACAAAGTATAATGCTACCTCTTTTCTTACCTCCCATCCATGTTTCTGTGGGTTAGGCAATTGCTGGTACAACATTAAAAAAAAAAAAAAAATGCATCTTCAATTCTGCCTTCAAGAAACCGCAACTCAAAGGTGACCTCAGTTTTTCTCATGATCAACTCCATGCCCTAACCTAGCAAAAGGGGTTAGGCTGGGGGTTTAGGTCTACGTTATCACTTTTAGAGAAATTCTAACCTTGATAATGAGAAAGAGGAAGCATGTCTGGCCCCTCATATGGAGGAGCTGTCTTAGTCTTTGAATTGATGACTGTCCCTGAATTTCTGAAAAATGAAATGTTTTAGCTTTTCAGACCAGTTTCACCGGGTTTCAGGAAGAGGAATAAATAACAAATTCCTTTTCTCTATCATCTTTTACCATAAATTCCTATAGAATGATGCTCATTTCCTTTTAGAAGTACTCTACCCTGAAAGATTATTAAGATATTTGGTATTTTTGAATACTGAGTAGCTTTAGAAGATTTTGCTATGAGATCTGACACTGGAGTCATGGTTTGATTTATTTGATTCTGAAGTTAACCTCTAATGAAATTCAAAACAGTCTCTTTTTATATGAGTTACATAAGTGGCAACTGATGTTGTTATATGGCTAAGGTACTTCTCTTGATATTTCCCAAACACCATGCACTCCTGGGGTACAACACCAGTCATAGCAAACAGCAGAATGCAGTCACCGAAGTTCACAGTGACATCAAATCTCATGGAAAACAGTTCCCAAAGTTCCATATTGGCCAATCACCAATGTAGCAGGTTCTGAGGGTTTGACATGTTTTCCTAAATCTTACAAGTTAGAACACTGCAAAGTCATTAAAAAGACCATTCAGTTGCAGGATTAGCAACATCTTTAGGTCTTGAATTTTAAGATGGTACTCCTTAAACATAACAGGGAAGAGAGAAGAAAGAAGAGAAATAGAGCAAGGATTGGGAAAGGACTGGGGCAGGAAGAAGAAATTCAAGAACAGCAAAGCAAAGGGATGACATGGAGCAACCAGGGGTGACTAGTAAGCCTGAAGAACATCATCGACACAGACTGGAAGAACCTACTCCCCATGTCTTCTCTCCCACCTTCCCTGTCTTTACACTAACGACTTAGCTCTGGACCTGGTAGACCTCTTCTTAGGGCATCTGGAGGCACTGAGGGTAAACACACAAGTATAATGATAATAATAAAGCAATTAGTACCTGTGATAAAGTGGCTGGGGGTACCAGATGGATAGTTAAGGAATTCAAGTGTGGGGCCATCTGCCTCAGAGTCTCAGGATCATTCCCAGAAGTTCTGATTTGGTAGGTCATAGGCCAGATTGGAGAATTTATATTTCTAAAAAGCTCTCTCAAATAATCCTCATGCCTACTACTGTTGGAGAATGTTATTCTAGGGAGTCTTTAAACACTGATAACAAATGGCCCAAGACTCTTACTTCATGTTCAACTATCTGGGAAGACAGGATGCCAAATGTGGCAGAGGCCCAGATAAGGAGTGGTCAGTTGCTCCCCAGCTGTACAGAGTCTCAATGTGCAAAGCTGAGAGGACAGACTCTGTTATCCTTAGATGACATGTTTATCAGACAACACCAACAACTGAGGGAGCTCACATTTTAATCCTCACAGATTCCACAGATCACCTCCAAGTCTCCAGCATTAAATATTCCCGCAAGTTGCTTTCATATAACTCATCTTTGGGATGTGGGGATAAGACTTGAAAAGAGAAGCACTAAGGATGAGGGGATGGGGGAGTCAACTTCCCAAAGCTCCTTGAGAAAAATTAAAGAATACCTAAGAAAACTCATGTATCTGAAACCTGGGGTTTGGCTGACTCTAACAGAAGCAAGTTAATTTTTAAAATTCAAGTCTGTATTTTAGATTTTTTCTGTGTCTGACAAAAACACAAGTCAAAACAAAGCTAAACAAAGCCCCATTCATGCATCCAACACCCACAGTAGGAGGAAGGACAAACCTTAATAATGTGGAGCTTGGGTAAGAGGTTACAGTCGGCTAGCGTGAGCTCATCCCCATCCAGGAACTTCCTTCCAGAAACAGCAATTTCCTCCGTACTGTAGGCATCGATTTCATCAGGCAGGGGGTTATTTAAGTAATTATCCAGCCTCTTCAGGGCCTTTAACAAGTTCTTTTCATAAACTAAAACAGAAAAGCAAGGAATGATTAAGGCAAATCACGTGACTAGTGTCACCTCTCTTGAGATATGCAGGAAGAATTTTGTCTCCCTTCCTTTTCAAGACATGGTCAGCAATGGGGAGTTAGGAAGCATGGATGTACAAGGTTTAAAGGACTAACGCCTTCCTGGACACAAATTCTGCTGTTGACAAAACACTGTTGCTTCCAGAATATGTTCACTTATTTAAAAATATTTATGGAAAGCGCATAATGAATTAGGTACTGGTAGAAACTTCATTTAAACTGATTCTCCTGGGGTGGCTGGTAAATCCTGAGTGGTGATTATTTTCCCCTAAAAATGTCTTTTTTTGGCCCCCAAATTCTAGAAAAAGCACTCAATCTCTTGAAACCTATGTGTAGACTCAAAGTTAGAGGAATGTCTTCCTTATCTCTACACAGGGTCTCGACCCTTTGTGAAAGGACCAGAGTTCCCAGGGCCTATACACCAGGGTCAAGTGGAGGTCTATGTTGAGAACAGAAAATGGGAGATACTCACGCTCATTTGCATCCTTCTTAGTGTTTTTTATAAATGCTGAGAATTTGGCAAACACATCATTTCCTGCAGAGTTAGATTCAGGGTGTTGGGTCCCCAACTTAGGGTACCTTGAAAAATTCAAAATTGGAGTAACACAGATAGGCAATGTTAGGATAACATAATGAGAGAAAATATCTTTCTCTAAGTAGATATAAAAACGAAAACCTCCCCCTTGAATGTTTTCTTAATCTTTTTATCCTTAAGGTTCAGAAGAAACACAGTTTAGAGTGGAAAGTTGTAGGCCCCAGTTCTCATTCTGGAATACCGGGCTCCACCTGGTCTCACAAGTCTTAGCACCCTCCCTACTAAATGAAGGAGATGAACTAGAAGGTTCCCTAGCAGTTCCACTGCTCCAAGATGTTGCTGCCACCACACACTTCCTACCTGCCAGCAGCATACCTAAGAAATGGCCAGCCATCTGACATGGACCATCCTCCTCCCTATTTCCTGCTGCCATCAACCCTACTGCCAAACTACAGAGAAATTCAGGCCACCTTCACTCAAGGTTTCTAACCTCATTCTGTGTTTTCTGTGGCACACCACAGGTACATGTTAGGAAATACTGAAGCCACAGAAATCCAAACACACAAAGCCAAGGGATTTATCACAGTCCATGAAGAGGGAAATATGACAACCAGCTTGTGAATGCTGGTTTTAGAAGACCTACTTGGGCGGAGCTAATTTCTCCTCTAAGAACTCCTCAATTTTATTCACATCCGTCTTAACTTCACCATCAAAAGTCATAAAAGGTGGGTTTGTTCCGGGAGCCAGGTTCTGCAGGTCTGCTGGTTTCCTGGGTGGGAGTGAAAGGCAGTATTTGTAAGCAGCCGCCAAGCTTTGCATGCGCTTCCAAGGCCTAGCCGTGTCTGCCCCAGTTTAAGAGAAATAAGTCTTGAGGATTTCAAAGGAGATTGTGGGTTTATAAAATGTCTTACTGGCAGTGAAAGTCTGATCCCTTTTCTGGTTACGGAGATGAAAAAGTTAACTCTTTTCAGTGTTATCAGCCAAGAGTGGTGCTCAGACAGGCCTATGAGAGGCTCGCCACTGACCAGTAACTGGGAGAGCAGGTTCTGATGGCGCCCGACTCCTACTCCTTCCTGATTATGTCTGATCTGATCCTGTAATTACTACTTGGCCCACACTCTGGTTTCAATTCGATGTCCTGATCACGGTGGACATGCAAAGATGGTGCCCATGGGTCCTGTGTGTGCATGTGTGCCCTGCATGTGTGCGCGTGTAGGCACATACGTGTGTGTGTGTGTGTGTGTGTGTGTGTGTCAGGAATTAGGCACACTTATGTCAGTAATGAGGAAATCTGTCTTACCTTTTCAGGTCTACTGTGGTCACATTAAATATAACCCCTTTGAGCCAGAGAATCATAAAGAGACGCTGAGAAAATGGGCAATTTCCAATACTTTCTCCATCGTAACCAGCCTATAAGGGGAAAGGAAATATTTATGGGAGCCAGTCTCACAACTATAAACACCCAATCCCATGCTGCATACACACAAAATCATGATAAGTTTTTGTTCATGGTCATGATAACGATACTGTAAATACTCTTGCAAGGACATTTCATACAGCCTCTGCACCAAGTTGGAGGTGGGCATAGGGAAGGACAGGACAAACACATTCATGCAGTTTTTCTTCCTTCCCCACTGTTTCACCACTAACCACCATTTTGGGCCCCAGTCACAATCCACAGAGAGAAAGAGCGGAGAAGGAACTCACTCCCTTTTCTTCAAACTCCCTTTGTTTGCTCTTCCACTCCCTCCATCTCTGGAGACTCTCCAGAACACACCTCTCTTTCCAGAATAATCTTGCTTAAAACAGACCAGGAGACTCCCACTGGACACCATCCTAAATAATCTGTCCCGTGCTTTCCAGAGAATGAGACAGTTGGATAATATAAGTCCTTAGATTCCTGAACTCTGTGAAACTTTTATGTCCCGTTGTCTGACTCATGGGTGGGCAGAGAGATGGGAAGCATTTGCACTTAGAAGGCACGTTACTGCACAGTTGATGTCAAGGGGAGAGGTACATGAAACGGTTCCTCCCTGATGACTGACCCATGGCAGTTCATTTACACACACACATAACCCAGAGAAACAGAATGAATATTGTCCTCCTTCCCATGGGCTCCTGGCAGAGGAGAAAGGCAGGCTTGGAGAAAAGAGGGAGATGTAGGAAATGATGAAATGATGTGGTGGGATAAAGACTGACAAAAGTTCTGAAAGTCTTCTATCTCTTCCTAACTTGCCCCACACATGTCTGACAAGAATAGAATGCTAACAACATGTGACCAGAAAGGCAAGGAGGAAGCTTAGGAGTGCTCCTTGCACCTCTTATATTTTCAGTACCACACTCAGCCAGCCTTCAACGACAAAAGCACAGCCAGACATATTTAAAGCACACAGTCATTTCTGCCACATGTAGTTAAAAAGAAGTGGAGAAGAAAACACTGAAAAACAGGACGCTGGGAGAAAGTGAGTTTGGGGATTGAAGAAAGAAAATGAGACCTCAGGAGACCTGGGCAAACTGAAGGAGCACTTCAGAGAGGTGGTGGTGCTCTGGCCTCTGTGTTCTTAAGTCACCTGGAGTGGTGATGTCCCTACAAATGTTGAGGACAAGAGACCCACAACCTAGCTTTTAAAAAGACTTGATCAGTCTCTTCACAAAGAAGGAATTTAAATGGCTAGTAAGCACATTAAAGCAGTTCTTTGTATCATTAACTGACAGGGCAATTTGAATTAAAACTACAAAGAGACACCACTACAGATGTAGGAGAAGACAAAATTCAAAGGTCTGCCAATCCCCAGCCCGGAAACAGTGCGGAGGTACTGACTGTCCATTCATTACTGTCTTGTGCACATGGGACAGCTACTTCAGCTACTTTGGAAAACCCTTCAGCAGTTGTCTACCAAAGTTAATTCCACTCCCAGCAGAAATGGGAGCTTATGAGCAAGAAGACACTTTACATGTAATGTTAGCAGCTTTATTTTGACAGCCAAAACGTGGCTACAACCCAGGCACCATCAAAAGTAGAATGAATCAAAGTTGTCATGTGTTCATAGACCAGACCCTAGCAACAGCGAAGAAGAAAGTTATTACTAAAAGCAATAAAATGGTGAGTCTCACACATACAACGTTAAGAAAAAGAAGCCAGACTCAGAGTCCCATCTAATCAGGGCAGGGGACATCTAACACATCAAGCTTCTCTGTGATGGAGTCAAAACAGCAGCTGTTCCTGGAAGCTGGGATTGTCTGGGAGGGTAGGAAAGAACTTTCTAGGTATTAAAAAACATTCTGTATCTTGATCTGAATGGTACCTACCTGAGTATATTCAACTGGCAAAGTCTTAAGTTTGGGGTACTTTATGTTTTACTTCAATTATACAAAAAGTTAAGGAAAAAAATTAATTTAAACAATAAGAGTCGGCTTTAGTGTGTCTTGCACAGGACCTAGGAATCTGAATTTTGACGAGTTCCTCGACGGTGAAAGGATGCTGGTGGTCAGGATGTAGCCGGGAGAAACACAGGGTAGTCCCACCCCTGCAGAGCACACCAGGTTGTCTTCAGTTAGACACTGCCTTAGAACCTACCATTGGATCCTCCAGTGTTAAGACTTGCAAACCTTTCAGTTGATAAGCACAGCTGCATACACCAGAAAATGATGACTGCATTAGATACAGAAGCACCTTAGACTCAGATAATAGGATTCAGAGCCTGGGCACTGGTCCTATATCCCTCCAACCCCAAACTCTCCCTTCTCCCTCCAGCATTTGATGGCCTATCCCCACCCAAACCCATTACTACTCCCTAACAGAGGCGAACTCGCCCCCTGGATTGTGTGAAGGTGCTGGAGCTTGAGCGGCGGAAAGTGGACAGCTAGGACCCAAGCATCCAAGGAACTAGTCATCAGAACTGCCCTGCCCAGTGGTCCTGAAATGATGCCCCCCTCAACCACCCAAGGTTATTCCCTGCCCCCCAGTCTCATCATCGCATGTTCATATGGAAAGTTACCAGTGCCCTCTCTCATGGGGAGCAAGAAGCAGATCAGTGTGACCT